>OVBB01000055.1:0-79640 GCA_900406415.1 Isatis lusitanica
TGACACTCATCTATATTACAATTGCTAGATAGACTAAAAATCTGTTTATCATCTTGCGTCATTTGAAGCGGCATGGGTAAGAAATCTATGACATAATTGTGCAACATCTGATCAGAAAAACTCTGTGCTCGTCCTATATATATATATTTTCTCTATATTTTTTAACTTACTGATTCGTTGAATTTCACAAATTATAGCTAGTAAGCTATGCAGTAATTTGATAGATCACAATATATGTAATTTATGGTAGATTATAAAATATGAACTTAGAAAAGGTATTACTTATATATAAGTTCATTCAGGGGCGGATGTACGTTGTAGGAATCGGGGCACGTGCCCCATACTACTTTTCAAATTATCACAGTTAGTTATTATTATACATGTAACATTAGATAGTTTGGCTAGTTAAAAATGTCATAGATTGAACTTAAGGTCACTTGTTCTATGTTTTATGTTCCTGTTTTTGTTTTTATATCAAAACTCCCTTTTCATTTTATATATCGAACTGTATTTCAATTTGTTTTCGGCTTTATCCCATATTTTCAATTTTTTATCATGATTCATTTTTTTTAAAACATTGATCGGCATGTTCTATTTTCTGCATTTCTTTGTATATATTAATTACACTTTTTAACATACTAATTTAAATTTATTAAAGTAACTTATGTAATCTATATTTAAATTAGATGAGGCAGTATTTAGTAAACCTAGCAAATTAGATGATTTTGTTCAGTATATGAATATTTTTAAGATCTAATTATTTTAAATAAACACTATTTTATTATAATCCATATAATTATTTTAAAGTTCATATATGTAAAAAAAATCACTAGAAATAATTTTAAAAAATTTATTTGAATCTCAAGATTTAGAGTATACAATTAATTTAATTAATATTGTTATATTAAAAGTTTTGTTTATGTCCCACACAAAATAATTTTCTGCATCCGCCCCTGAGTTCATTCATAAACAATCCAGTATGTATCTCTTTAATTTCTTTCATAGTTTCAGCTCAACTTCGACGTAATATGCTTAATCTTTTTGTCATCCCCTATTGCTGACCATATATATTATCCATATGTTTACGTATGTAGGTTGAAAACGTTATTTTACGAAAATAGAAAAGCGAAGAAGAGTTAAGAGTATAATTCTGTAATGGAAGATATTATACGAAACAAAATAAAATTAGGGACAAAGATCCATTCTAGAAAGAAGGGCCACGTCTCAAAACACCGAAGCTTTATCACCATTAATTATGTGGTTAAAATTATGTGAATTGGATACATGTACGTCGGTATATGTGTTGAGAGTGTAATCAAAAGCATAAGCTCGAATTTTGATGGGCAAATAAAAAGACTAGAGAAAGACACACCTTGTTATTTGTCACGACTAGATTTGAATATTCGTAAAATTGGCAAATATCTCCATATCTCAATTATCCCATATATTACTAAAATAACATTTTCAAATACATATACAGAACTTTACTCTCTTTTTTATTGTTTTAGTCGTCTTCTAACAAGTTAGTGAACACTAACAGCGTTATAAAAACAACTAATTAACTTTTCCATAACTATTAAGGATGATAAAAAAAAAACTCTGATCTTACATAACTGAACCAATCCAAAATATTTAATTGATTATATATTCTTATGACCATATACTAGCGTTTTTTTCTTTTCTTATTATAACTAAAACATTTTTAGACCGAAGTCCATATATCTTTTCAAACTTAGGCTTAATACATGTTATCTAATCCCATCCCAAATTTCACTTTATTTTAAAGATTTTAGAAGTTTCTTTTGATATCTTTCCAGTTGAGCTAACAAGATCTGATCAATACTTTTTATTTATATTAGTGTATTAATTTATCCATTGTATATAAAAAAATGTTTTATAAACAAAAATTTAATGGTAAAAAATTGAACTAGCTACTTTTTACTGGTTTTGTATTTGAAATATTACGAACCAGAAACTCATAGTTCTGGGAATTATTGAAATTTAGTTATTTATTATCAATCAAATACAAAATATAAACGCTCATATTTTATGTAAAATTTATTTCACTTACATTTTGATTTTTTTCTTTGGAAAAGAACGTTACTGCATTTCAAGGAGTTAAGATCAATTTCACCATACTAAAATAGAAAATGAAGTGCCGATTATCAATCTAAAAACTCAAAAGTAATAGAAATAGAAGCAGACAGTACTTATAATAATACATCACATAATCATTTTCATTTTTATTATACATGAAAAGTACTCAGATGTAGGTATTTAACAACATTGTTTGAAATATCAGTAATGGTCACTGGTGTAAAATGATATTAAAATTCTAAGACTTTACTATCTTAGCCAAAATAGTAGAGTCTACCGTGCTGCAGAAAAAAGAAGGAGAAAATCATACTGAAAGAGTGAACTTAAATAATATTACATATTCTCTATAAAAATACAGCTAATTGAGGTGATTAATTTCAACAAAGTACAGTAATTTTCTATTTCTTTTAATACAGTTTATTTCCTGCAATATAAAGGACCCAAACATATTGAAAATACAGTCTTCGTTCAGCAAAAAAAAGAAAAAATGTTTAGCAACAAAAAGAAAATATTAAAAAGAAGTCAGAGTCTCGAGTTTTCCAACGTTAACTAGTAGAGAATGTGTGTAAATATTTTCTTGGAGGAGAAGTAAGATGATGGTTAGTATAAGTAGCACTTAAGTCATTCTCAATGACAGTCTTGGTTTAGAAGCAAGCGATGTTGGTCTTATTATTACTCCCATAATCAAGCATCAATATATATATATATATATATATATTCATATGTACAAGCTACATATATAATTTGACTACCTTAATTTATCTTAATGGGTATACAATCATTCAATTTTCTTTTTCTTTTCAGGTGACTTTATGAAAACTATGATATAAAAATAAGATTATATATGAAAGTTATGGTAATTGAAAATTTACTTTATGGTATAGACAAAGAGAATATTATATATTTCTACTACTGGTTAATTATTAATATGGTCTTCAAGTCATAATATCAATATAAAAAGTATCAATCTTTGATATCTAAATTTTAAGGAATTGGAATCTTATTAAATTGAGTTTAGTATTTGATTTTTTGGTAGAACTTATACTTTCCCTTTCAAAAAATTAGATTCTTTGAGTTTTTAGGTATATAAAGTATTAGTATTTACAATTAAAATATATTCTTATTTGTATTAATGTGACTAAGTTTATCCGTTTAATTTAAAGACAAGTGGGTAAACTAATAACTAAAGTAGCAATTACAAACACAAAATAAAGGAAATCTCAAGACACCTAACAATTTGAATCAGAAACATTTGAAGGCATCTCTTTAATTCAGTGGCGACTTTTTCGCATAATGTGAAATCAAACAGTCCTCCATACTCCATAATAGTCACACGTGAAAGAACTTCGCCACTCTCTCCACTGACGGTTTCGATTATGCCACGTTTATCATCTGACATAGCAGACCCGTGTGATCACGATTTAAACAAAAATAGTGATATTACTGAGTTCTAAATTTCTAACGATCTAAGATATATATGCATGAAAAAGTCATTAATTCGTCCAAAAGAATAAGTCACTAATTAACATTCCAAGTACGGTGTCTGATTCTTAACATAAACTTTGTTTAGAACCTCACTACATACGATATATATACATGTTTAAATTAAATTATATAATTTTTAGAGATGTATATTCTGTAATTTGGATCAGATTCGGCTTTTCTGAATTTTGGGTCAGTTTACTTAAGATAATTTTGTTTTGGTATAGATTCGGTTTGGGTTTGGTTCAACTTAAAAAACAATAATTAGAAAAGAAAATAATTAAAATATATATTAATTTTAATGTACTTTTAGTTAATTTGATTAATATAGTTAATTTTATTTGGTTTATTTGAGTTTGGTTCAATTTTAGTTCAGAAAATTTGATAGATAAAAATTACCACCGATTTAAATGATTTCATAATTTGGTTAAGATTCATATTTAAAATTTTTAAGTTTGGATTTGAAAAATTTTAGCTTGGTTCCAGAGTTTTATTTGATCATATTATTTCTACCTTTAGTTATAGATATCTGCTTAAAAGGTTTAATTTTGTATTCAATTACTGTATATGTTTTTTTGTTTCCTATGAATCTAGAACTCATAAACCATTATATCTTTAGTAAACCATTAGGACACTGAGTAAATGTCTCTAAAAGAATAAAAAACCAATATTAACTGTTTTTTAATAACAAAACAACTTGAGGTGAATTAGAAAATTATCTAACCGGTTACACAAACAAAATTTGGAATCCATAGACTAACATTTGAATCTAAAAAGTTTCAAAACATGTAATAAATAACCAATAACCTCTTTTCAAAAATGACACTTGTGATGAAAAAAAACACTTGTGATACTTTGAGAAACATAAGATTTTCGTGCTATTATTTTTGTTCAATTCACAGGTTTTACTCACATTTTTATTATCTTAGTTCTGAATATACAAGAAAAGTTGCACACACAAAAAAGATTAAAAATTCTTTTGTCAACAGCTAGATTTTTATATTTCTAGGAAAGTTATTAAACCAATATTATGGAATTTGGTTAATCAGTTTATTGAATTTGTATTCTCTGGTATGAAAAGCCCTAATAATGGGTGCATTATTGTGAAACCATCTTCTTTTGTGTGCCTTTAAACATGCAAGCCAACATAATAATAAATTAAGTTGAATAATATTTGAAGACTAATTTCTTCCGGAAGACCATTTAAACCTTTTTAACAGAAAAGAAGGCTAAAAAGTTGTACTTTTCGTCTCCACTTCATACATTGTAAATTACATAATGACGATAATAACTTGACATTCTTTAGAAAATGAAAATTGTAACTAGAGAAGCCCATGATATCATTTTTCAATTTAGGAAATAATCATCACAAAATCAAATACCATATAGCAATTATGTTCTTTCAAAATATGCAGTAGTGTTAATCATAGTTTAGACCTTACTCATTCTTATGTTTGTCAACAAGCTCTTGTACAATAATATGTTTTACAGAATCCTTTAGTATGTGCGCTGATTTCTTCGACGGTTTCAGCTTTGAACAAACAAAAAATGAGATACTAATTAACGACAAAAACATATGCGTACTTAGTGATTTAAAACAAGCTAACGGTCTTTTGTTTAGCCATTAACCTTCAACCAGTAACTTAACTAATAGCAATATAATTAACATTAGTTAACCGTCATTAATGACATTAATTAGTGGAGTCCAGCAAGCTTACGATTCTGTGTTTCACTAGAAACAAAAAGGGAGATTAGTGTTAGAAGACTGTCTAAATATCAAGCTGTATGTTCTTTCTTTCAGACTTTAAATTATGATTGAACCAACGTTTAACATAGTTATTTTAATAAACCTGGTTTTCAGGACCATGCTCTTCTGGGCACGACCTCTCTCTCTTAACATAAGAAAATAGTTTATCATCTAAGTTATGGAGACTCTGGACACAGATTTATCATTAGTCCAATCACTGACACGTGTAGTTGGAATTCTTATATACTACTTTATATGGTTTTCAACTTTCAAATAAAAGGTTTTGCATGTTCGGAACAATGAAATAATTTAAACAAATTCGGTTGTCGTATAGAAAAGTTATGGTTAGATTCTTTAGACAACGTATTTATATTTAAAGCGGTTCATCTTCGAAGTGGTCGTGTAAGAGACTCGATTTTTTCATTTTTGCCTTTTTCTTAAAAGCTGATTTTTTGTTGGTTAATTTCAAACTTTCTATTTTTTTTCGTATTTTTTCTGCACGAAAGATAACATTCGGTTTGGGTTGGAAATTAATATAAAATCCATCAATACAAAACGAAATTTCCTTTCCGTACAAACTAATCACTAGTGGGATTTAACAGCAGAAATTCGTTTTCTCTTCTGTAAGAACCATACAACATATTAAGATGTCTTTTCTTTTTTTGTTTAATAACATTGCGCGCGAACTTAAAAACGGAATGGTGAGTATTATTTTATAATAATGCAACATAGTTTATACTATTAAGTATTAACAAATGAAAAATTATGAAGTAGAGACAAAATTATTTAATGCAAACTCTAAGAAACCCCAAGGGAAAGAAAGACCTTCTGGTGTGCTGCTATTTCCATGTGGCCCTAGTGGTCCATCATACGTCAATTATAATTGTAAGAAAAATGAAAATCCAGTTTTAAAAAATTTAAATAGTTTCAACAATTTTAATTATATGTTTTGAGATAGTGCTTGAGTAGTGGAAACAATAAAACCATTCGGAATAGACCTCGAAAGAAGCCTCGGTAAGCCCAAACCAATATAGTATATATGTGATCTTATTGATATCAAAGAAACAAACGTAAAAGTTTTTTCTTTCTTTCTTTTTTGAAACTTAACAAACGTAAAAGTTCTTTTGTTTCCGCAAACAAATAAATCACAAAGGTTACTAAAAGTTGTGCAAAAAAGGCTTTGCTAAAGAAAATATTTTCTTACCCCTTAACTAAATTATTTTAATTATAATGTTACTAACTAACATAGTTATATTTTTTCATGTAAATCCAATGAAGAAAACTATCTTATTTTAATGTGTTTGATAATATATGATGTATTTGCTTTTTTTCAAAAATGAATCAAGGATATAACGCTTTTACAGAGTTAATATTGGAATTGATTTTATGTGGATCAATTGGCATTTTATGATCAGAATATTTTTGTTTGTTTATTAATTAGATGTGCATGGGTGAACACATTCCATGTATTTTTCCCCAAAATTTTGTAAAACTACGATCGAAAAACTTTACAAACCACTCAAATATAGCCAGTAGCTATAAACTTTAGGAAAGACATGCGCAACAATCATACTTATAGACGGTTTATATAACACATCATTTTCTATAAACAGAAGAAGGGGAACAAGAAGAGAAAAAGAAAACCTTATTTGGTAAGACAGCTTTGCCCAATAAAAATTAACAAGTTGTAATTAACTTTTTTAATTATGCAAAAACACTATGAACTTTACAAAAGGAGAGTTCCAATCCTCTATTTTTCATTCTTAATTATCATCACTAGATAGATGCAACTATCTCAGAAGAATGATCCTAACTTAGATAGGCAAATGTGCAATTACCCAGGCTTCCATGGCCCAAATATTTTTGGAATACAAATAAAAGAGACCCTAAAATATATTACACCCGAAATATTAGTTAACAAATCTCTTTTAGTAATTGTTTTTATAAATAGAAAAATGCCTAATTTTTGGAAAATAAATTCACCTACTGAATTAGGTATATGGGTAGTCCGATAAATTGAACAATTAGTGGGCTCAAAGTGGCAAAATAGAAAACGGTAGTAAGATAATTTGAACAATTGGTAATGTCATCTCATCACACAGCAAAAAACATCAAATCATAATTCCAACACAAGACCAAACACAGAAAGATTTTACAGTTCCTAGTTTCACAAAGATGATTTTTTTTGTTTTTCTGGTTTTGTTTTAAACAAGACCCAGTTCATTTGGTCCCGTCATCGGAATATTAAAAAAGGACACGAGAGAGATGTCTATTGAATCATACATAGAAATTACGGAAGATTTTGTTTTTTTTTCTTCATAAAGAGATAATTTAGTAGATTGAGATTTCGCCTTTCAGCCCATGGCATACTTCTGAGTCCAGCTCCGTGCAGTGGACTCGTACTTGTTCTTGTCAGTCTTGTACATATGAGCTATCTCAGGCACCAAAGGATCATCCGGGTTTGGGTCGGTTAACAAAGAACAGATCGATAACAGCACCTGTCCATTGCAACGTTTAAGTTAGAAATTTTAGCAAAACCATTTGTCATCCTCACTGAGTCTAAACCTTTAATGAATAAGAGAGCTAAATCCTCAATGTTATCACTTGTAATGGGAAAAGATGAGCCAAAGACGAGCAGATACTTAAAAATAACCATTTTCATACAAAATGAGTCAAAGCTCAATGTTATCCCTTATTCTGAGAAAAGACGAGCAGGCAAATGAAAGGATCCCTTCATCCTAAATGAGTCAAAGCTTAATGGTTTAAAAGACAGCTCAGTGTTATCACTTTAAATGGGAATCAAGGCAAAAGCATGTTTGAGATGAGTAGATACGTCGCGTTCTAGTGTTTAGCTAAAAAATAAGAGAAACCGAACCTTGGAAATGGTGAGTGCAGGACTCCATTGCTCCTTCAAGATGTCGAGGCAAATGCTTCCATTGCTGTTAATGTTGGGATGGAACACCTTCGTCCTAAAGGCCACCTAGAGAATTTCATCACACCATAAACAATGAGATAACGAAGCAGCCACGAAACAAGAACGTAGCAAAACAGACTTGGATAGCAATCATCAAACTGGAATCACCTTAGGAGGTTTGAATGGGTAATCTGGAGGGAAATGAATGGTTACAAGGAAAACACCTCCAGCATAAGGACTGTCTGAAGGACCCATTATCGTTGCCTGCCAATGAAACATGTCTTCAGCAACAGGTCCTGTCAAACAACAACAACCAAAAACACTCAATATCAGACCGCACAAACACAAGATCTTTGAAACAAAGAGATCATCTTTTTCTTTTTTCTTTCTTCACAAGAATTAACACAATGAACGACTCTCGAGACCTAGATCTATCCCAGAGATATCACGAACGAAACATACCAATTATGTTCCAGCGAGGAAAAAAAGAAGCACAAATTGATTAGATCTCAGAATACAGATCAAAAACGAGCTAGGTTTTTGAATCATTCAAAAGTATTACAAAACAAAACTGGAGAATCATCCATGTGTAACTCAAGTACTCAGCTACAGATCAAACCCAAACATCACACAACAACAGCTCAGAGAAACATAATTTCTTGTTTTTGTGTTATGTAATCAGAATAAATCTCTGAATCGAAAACAAACAAAAAGGTAAAGACCTGCGCTACATGACGTAGGTGGATCCTTCTGCAGATCCTTCAATTCCTTCAAGATCCGCTTCGACGCCATATCCAAAACCTACGATCTAAGAAAAAAAACCAAAAACAAAGATTCCAAACGGATCAAAAAGGAGCCTAAAAATCCGTATGGATTACACAAACAAACAGATCCAAAGCTTAACATGAATATATATTACCTTTGGTTTCGCGTATTTCCGATTCGGCGAGGTTTTCGCCTTTTTCTTCTCGCAATTAGGAGGAAGAAGAAGGAGAACGAAGACTTAGGGGAGGAAGGAGAAGAAAGGGTGGTGGACGAAAGAGGAACAAGTAATGATTCTCTGTGGTCGCGTCCACGTTTAGTAGCGTGAGGATTATTACTTTCTTTGACTAGTGGACTCTCTTTTATTCGGTGGACCAAACCACGCCGCGGTTTTTTTAAATTAAACCACCATCAAGTGGCATTTAACCGACGTTGATTTCAAATGTCATTTCATCTAACGGCTGTGATCTTACGTTTTAATTCAACGAATCAGTTGAAGCCACGTATTCTCTCTCCTCTCTCCCACTTGCGAGATTTTTTTTTTCTTCTCGAAGGAAAGAAGAATCTGGGATTATCGAACCGATTCCGAGTCATCGCCGCCGCGAGAAATGGACCGGTTGAGGGATCAAAGGCGGCCGAAATACGACGGCGAAGAATCTCCGGCACTTGATTCAGACGCCGGAGATGAAGATCACGGTCTGGGGGAGGAAGACGGAGGGACTCCAGAGCCTTTCGCGGGAGCTAAAGTCAGGAGGAAAGCGTCTCGTTATAGAGAGCACCGTGGCGACTATCTCCACGTGTCCACTCGTCCTGGATTGATGAAGATTCTGGAGAAACAAGGTTAGATTTCTCCATTATGGGTCTTTGATTTCGTAAAAAATCTCGAATTCGTACTAGTTTGATCGATACGGTTCATCATCGGATCTAGTGTCATTGGTTTTTGAATTTCGAAGTTTCAACATTTTGGTTTTCAATAATTTGCTAAAAAAAAGTTGCTGTGAATCGTAGGAGACACGTCGATTCTATTCGCTGATAAGGTGTTGAAGTTCACTGGCTCGGGGAAGATGAAAAGGCGAATCTTTATCCTCACTGACTTTGCTATCTATCTGATTGATCCCGAGACCGAAGCAATGACCCGGAGAATAGCTTTGGCAGCAGTGGAGAAGATGTGTTTGAGCAAACTGAGTGATAACTTCTTCGCCATCATTATTCCAACGGAGTATGATCTGTTCATGGCCAGCACTCGAAAGACTGAGCTTGTTCAGGTCATGGTTGATGTGACTAAGAGTGCATCTGACTACGAACTCGATGTGGTTCTCTCCAACAGGTAACTGCACTAAGATTTCTGTATTTATGGATCAAAAGAATGAAGAGAAGTTCAACACTTTTAGGAGATTAACTACTGAAATTAGTCCCTCAAAATACACTAACTAACACTAGGGTGTGTTTTTCAAATATTGTTAGATGACAGATTCTAGCTTTGACAGAAACTTTTGTCAAATGGCAATCGCGATATTAGTCCATTGAAAATGAGATGTTGTATATTCCCCATAGATTATAACTCAGTTGTTGGCTATAATGGTTTCCCCTTGTGTTCATTCCAGGTTTGAGTACAATGCTTCTGCTTCGTTAGTAAAGGAAGTGTCCTTCGAGGAAGCTGAAGGTTTGAATGAATATAAATTCTGAACAAACACATTTTGAGTCTATCAAGTTTGTGTTATTTTTCATTGGCTCATCAAGCACTACTATTCCTTTTCAGAGGGTATCAAGACCAGATTTAAGTGGAAGTGACTTCTTCTGACTCTTCCTCGCTGTTCATAAACTTTGGATGGAGCAAGCCCGTTGCTAATGTGAATGGATTCTCTCCTTTTGGCTACGAAAAGCTAAGATCAGGGCGGTATGTTGTTTATTATATTTTGTTTCTTCTTGATTTCTGTTCTTCCTTAGATAAGAACTATGTAATCCCTTTTTTTATATGGAGAAGTGTATTTTCTACAAAATTTATGTATGAATTGAGTTCCTTTTCTGGTCATGCTGGAAAGTGACAGATCAATAACATCATTCACTAACCACCTTTTCATTGACTGAAGTGAAATATTAAAACCCTTTTTCTGAATGGTCAAATACATAAAAGGAAAGATGAATAGTTTTTCTCACAGTATATACGGCGATCCTGATAGACTTCCAATTGGAGTCGACCCTGTAGAAACCTCTGATCTGTATCCACTGGCTAGCTTCTCCGGTCTTATCTCTTCCACCATTTTCACTACCTCAGTCATGTTTGGTCTCTTCTCTGGCAACTTCGCCGTGCAAACCATACCAACCTGAAGCATCTCTACCATCTCTTCCTCTACCTGAGTACACCTCAAAAGCTCTTCATCAAACACCTCTCCGGTCCATTCCTCTCTTACCACTGAGTTCACCCACCTCACCAGGTTAGCTACTTCTGATTTTCCTGTTAGTACTTCGAATATCAAGACACCGAAACTATACACATCCGATGGTTGAGTCCCCTTTCTTGTGTCTGTTATCTCTGGTGCACGATAGCCAAATGCATGTCGGGGTAGCGAATGCATCAGCGTGGCCATTCCTGCTCCGGAGATGCAGCCATATCCTTTTGCGTTGAGGAAAACATTTGAGGATTTTATGTTCCCATGGACTAGTTTGCCTCCGCTTTGTGAGTGGATATGAGCTACTCCTTTTGCTGTTCCATACACCATGTTCAATCTAGTTTCCCAATCTAGAGGTTTCCGATTCGTGAGACATCTCTGACCTGAAACTTAACAGACATAGACTAACTTAGATATGTAGGATATATGCTAAGGATAGTGTAAGGGTAATGAAATGTCCTACCGTCAATGGTGGCAGTATCAACATACCGTGTAGTAAATTTGAAAGACTTCCATGTTCGTAGTAATCATAAACCACGAGCTTCTCATCCTTAGAGTAGAAATATCCTCTTAAAGTGGTAACATTCTCATGCTTGACGTTGCCAAGATGTTCGATTTGCTGCTCGAATTCTCGCTGAGGCACACACACTTCCTTGATCCTTTTCACAACGATGGTCGCAGAGTCCTCGAGATCAACCTTGTAGGTTGTCCCAAACGGGCCCTTCCCTAAAACTTCTGCAGAAGCTCTCAGCAAGTCTTCTAAGTCAAAGACAAGATTCTTCCCTTCGAAAAACACAATCTTGTTATCTCCTTCACCAAGGTTTGGATCTGAATCCTTCCTCCTCTTGCTAGGTTTGTCCTTTGTAGATCTTCTTTCCATTTCTCTGTTATGGATGATTACCAATAGGATAGCGAGCAGAGCTAGTATTGCAAAACACGCGCTTAATGCTATGCCAAGAACTGCATGGTTGTGGTGGTGCTTTGTGTGTTTCCTTAATGATGAATGAACAGGAGCCAGCTTCCCCGAAGAGAAATTGTTTCCGACAAATGCTGAGAGTGGAAATCTACGCAATGACTCGGGTACGGTTCCTGTCAGATTGTTGTGAGCTAAGTTAAGCAGCTTCAGACCTGGAATACGGAGATTCGGAACCTCACCCGTAAACTTGTTGTTCTCAAGATTCAGAGAGTGTAACTGAGTTAGCTTCTCAATCGAAGATGGGATACTACCATCAAACCGATTGTTAGAGAGATCAAGAACTCGCAGAAGCTCCCAAGAAGAGAAATCAGAAGGCAGAGGACCAGAGAACTCGTTGAAGTCGAGTTTAAGCTCGGTCAAGTTCTTCAAAGCTAGAAACTTTTGAGGAAAAGGTCCAGAGATGTTGTTAGAGCTGAGAACGAGAAACCGAAGATTAGTTAACCTGCCTATGGTGCTTAGCTCGACATGCCCGTGAAGACCCGTGGCTGCTAAATGAAGACCGACGACACTGGAATGGTCAGAGTCGCACGTAACGCCGGTCCATTTGGTACATATAGAAAGAGTTGGTGACCAGTTGAGTGAATGAGCGTGACTGATGTTGCTAACGAGTTGAAGAAGAGTGTGTTTATCTTCTTTGATCGTCTCTGCTTCAACGCAGAAGATTACTCCGATGAGTACTAAAACCCATTTGATTACAACTTGGCTCTTCATTTTTGGATGGAGGAATAAAAAGAAACTGGTTTAAGGGTAAAGTGACGTTATAATGGATGAAGACGAAGAGGTGTGTGTGTGTGTATATAATAAGTTCAACACAATTATTGACTTTTGTGGGCTATAGATAATATAGGTTAAAATTTTGATTTATCTGTTATAATAACGAAAGTGGGTTGCTTTAGGTTAATGTTAGGTTCGGCGAGTTGTTGACTTGATGCCTAACAACTCTGTTTCTGTTTTTGTTTTTTTGTTTGCTAGAGAAAATCGCGGTGAAAGCAAAGTATAAAATTTTCAAATGTTTGTTACTTTTTTGGGACTTTTTTCCACAATAAGTTTCAACTTTGAAACAATTGATTTTTCAGTCTGTAAACCTAAGTTCTTGTTTTTTTCTTAACAGTTGAAATTAGAAATAAACAAGAGAAAAGAAAGGAAGTTCATGGTTCATGCTAATTGTGGAGTCTCTCTCTCCCATCTACCCACCCACACACACACAAAACCTCATTACAGAATCGATGAGATCAGAGGAAAGAGACATACTCAAAAATTCATGTTTGTTTTCGTTGACTAGAGAACGTTTCTGTCTAAAAATCTATAGCCTAAAAGTATTATTTAGAAGTATTATTTAGAACTATAGCATGTGTTTTGGTTTATAATGGGTGGGCTGTGGGCACGACTCTGCACAAATGAGAATTAGAACGATAAGTTTGTTTGGGAATCAAAATAGTTTAGTTATCATGTTAGGTCTCATTACAGAATTGGGGATAAGGCATCACATAATGGATATCAATCATGAAACGGAAATTCCAAAAAAACAAACATAAATATGATTTTCATAGATATAATATGAATTTGATTATTGTTTTACATTAAGTATATAGAAAATTAAGAAAGTATACTTTTTAGTATGTACACTGTTTTAAATAAGTTTTTTTATTATTATTAGAGAATTGAAAATTTATATTTTACAAGATAATATATCGTATCTAAAACAAAAAAATTAGAAGTAGAAATTAGACGGAAATCCTAATTTTTAAATGTAAAGATTTTATAAATTACTATTTTTTTTCATCGAAACCATTTAAGTTTCATAACAAAACAAAGAAAAGAAAAAACTATATAATAGTTTAGCCAAAAAAACAACACGTGAATAAAAAGGTGTGATCAACCAAAATTTGTCTAAAGAGAATAGTTGTGCAGTATGTTAGATTTGTATATCTTGACAGCAAGAGGGTTCCCATCTATTGATCAGAGGCACTTACCAACAAAGACAGACAAGGAAAGTAACTTAAGATAAAGAAAAGAAACCAACATTTTTGTCTTCATGCCACAAAAGTATCTAGAATTAGAGAAACGAGAGCTTCAACACCTTTCTTTCAATCCGAAAACTCTATTTAGTAGGAAGGAGTTCCAGTCCTCGATAAAGTTCATAGCTTAACCAGTTTATACTTTCTGAATTTTTAATCTCAATCAATCGATATTAGATTTTGGTATCGGAGAATCTTCAAATAATCTCTCACAGATTCTGCCTCGCACAAAAATAATAATAAGATTCGATCTCTTAGAAAAATTACATGAATAATTTTTATTTTTTATCTTTTCAACAAACAAATTTCTATTATCTATTCATCAACTATGTCACTAAAAAAACTGATATTAACACATATGCCATTCAGTCTGTATATATAAATTGATCTAAAACCATCAATGTATATTTCTATTTCTATTCATGTAGATATATATATCTCTTCTTCCTTTATTTTTTTTGAACTTAGATTATATATCTCGAATTTAGTTTTTTGATCGTTATAGTATCCATTAAAAAGATTAAAAAAACCATCCTGTCAATTCACAGATTTTAAAGAATTTAGATATACATTAGATAAATTTTCAACTAATTTTTTTTTTTTTTTCAACAAATGAATTTCTGTGATTATTTCACTAAAAACTGATATTCCAATTAACACATTACACATATATCATTCGTCTAAATATAAAAAATGATTTAAAAACTGTATGTAGATTTTGTATCTCCATTTCGTTTTCTGTCAGTTTATAAAATCTAGATATTATTAAAATTTTATAAAAGATCAATTGTTTTATTAGTTTTAATATAAGTGTCTTGAAAATAGAAGATGATAAATATTGAGTCGATAAGAAATAAAAATATGGGCTTTTTAGGACTGGAGTTGAAGTAGGATACACGTATCGTCATATCCAAACAGAGATCCATTCTCTTGGAGACTTCTTCTTCTTCGTCGATTTGATTTCAATTCAATCCGTCTCTTCTCTGCAAAGTAACAATGGATTACGACTTCAGGAACAAGTCTGGCCCCTCCTACGGCCGACCTATGTACGGGCAGGCCTCGACGTCTCCTTCTCAAGCATCTAGCCACTCCATGTACGGACCTCCGGGATACCCGAAGCTCGGTGGTCAACAAAGCGGTCACGGCCAACAATTTTTCCCTCCGCCGGAGAGAAATCCGTCGTTTCAACATAACTCTTCTCCCTTCCCTCCTCCTCCTTCTTCTTCTTCATGTAAGTCCGAACTGATCGCGTTTGGTGCGAATTGCCTTTATTCGATTTGTAGCTGATGCTCGTTGATTCTGGTTTTTGGATTAGCTGGATTAGGAATCAAGGTGACTCTGAAGCCTGAGTATCGGATTACTCCACCGGTGAGAGATTTACTTACTCTTCTCTATTGAATTTAGATTATGAAAAATTCGATATGATCCATCCTAGTTTCATATATGAAAGATTTGATCAAATTTCGACTGGCTCCATCTTTAACTCTGGGGTTGAAGATTTGAGCTAGTGTTAAGATAGACATTCTCATGGACTGTGATTGCAATGTTTCAGCCTCAGTTGTTGCCTCGAGCTGGAGACATTCCACGGAGCAGTTTTCAGTTCGATTTCGGTCTAGAGAGGAAAGTTCTTGCGGAGGCAGAGAAAGAAAACCCGGATTGGAGCAAATTCGGATCCGAGAATCCTCCTCCACCGGCTAAGTTTCCAGAACCAACACCTTCAATGGTATAGACTCCTTTTCAATTGTATAAAATTTTGTTTTATGGAAGATATTTTAGAGTTAGGCTGATGTTATTGATGTGAGAACAAGTGTGGAACATCACCATCTATGAACGTAATTTAACAGAACAGATATTGTTTTGTGTACTACTGGATGTTGTGTCAAGATTAGATCGTGGATTGCAGTGTAGTTTGATTCCTAGATTTGCACTAGCTCTATTCGCATTTATCATCAATTAACGAGAGGTTCCAATGCAGGGTGTAGATCCTTTGGTGATGAAATATGCTGGTCTCAACCGAGAAGCTGTCAACATTGCTGTTGCAAACTACGGTGATAATCCCACAAAGGTGTTTTTCTTCTTCTTTCCATATATACACATTCTATCCATGTATTTAAGCTAATAGCTTCACAGATTCTAAATTCGTGGTTATAGTAATCGGATATACTTTTGAATCAACAGCTTCATTTGCATCCATCTTGCTTCTTCTTATTCTTCGCCAAAGGAGGAATCTAATCACAGTCTTGATTTGTTTTTCTATGCTTTTCAGGTTCAGGAATTTGCAAATGGGTTCACAGCTATACGGGAGATGGGGTTTCCTACAAACGCGGTCGCAGATGCTCTCTTCATGTTTGAGAACGACACTGATAAAGCATTGGCGCATTTGCTCCATGGTTCCTCTTGAACGGGCTTTCCAATATTGTTCTTTAGTTTATATAAAGCAAACATCAAATTTGATAACATAAATATTCAAGTATAGGTATTGGGTTTTTTACTGTGTAAATGGATGATTTGTCTTTTTGGGATTAAACTGTGCCAGTGAAAACATGTGTTTTAGATAAGTAAAATTGCCCGCACCCAAAACTTTGCATAAATGCTACAACCCACAAAGGGTATGAGGTTTTATAAAATGGTAAAATTTAAGATACATAGAGAAAGAAATTGTTGCAATTAGCCTTTTTCAGACAAAATATGTTGTGTGCGCTTCTGTACAAGCAGCAAAGCCTCACACTTGAATTCTTCTCTGTCAATTTAGTCCTACTATACTCCTGCGCATATAGCTTCTGAAACGTATGGAAGAAATTAGAGATGTGTCAAAAAATATGTATCCAATATTTTCACACTCGATACTAATGAAATAGATAAGAGTAAAAAAAAATTCATTCAGTAGAAGATGATAAAGTCATCATATACCTGAGGACCAAGCGGAACAGCAAAACTTTCCTTCATCTACATGCTTAACATCAAGTCCCACGAACCATGAGCCCGTGCTGACGTCATCGTGAGCATACGAATGAAGAATGTCTCTGTCACCATCCCATCATCATAACAAAACAAACAACACACAGAAACTCGTTTCAGTTTTTACTTCTCTGTTTGTGAATGTATTAAACCTGTAGTTCAGAGTCAGAAACTGACCTATTGATCGATACAAATCTAGCCAACGCATGCGTTATAACATACATCTCTCCATAAGCATGTCGGAAGTACCTGGGAGATACATAAAACAAGAACAGGTGATTCTTTGTCACACAAAAGAACTGATACTAATGGATTGGAAGTAGGAGAGTTATTATTGTTCTGATTGTTTAACTTACGCTTTCTTGTCACCGAATTTCCACCATTCTGGTTCATACCATTTGTGGTTCCTACCAGAAAATCAAAACTTAGTTAAGACTGATAATGTTCCTAAAGATCCTTTTTCGTCCTAATAGGTTTAGGTTTCTAAGCTCAAACTCACGGTTCTGAGAAGACTTCGCCTGATTTCATACAACCGATGTAAGCCCGTGGGTGCGCCAGATGTGCTGCAAGTGTACTTCCCAGAGCATCTGCATTGGATCAATTACATTCATAACCATTGTAATGTCAGCAAATGGTTACAGGGAAACATCAAACACTGTATCTCACACAGCCTATAAATAGTTCTATCCCTCTCTAATCATCATACCAAGAGGGTTTGCGTCTATGTGGATAGTCTACGAAACCCAAGAAGAATAACAATCACAATCAACTACTTTATCTATATTTACAATCAAACGTTTCGGCTGTTAAACACTCTATTTGTTACTAACTTACCCATATTGACGTAGATATTGTCAATGGCCTTTGCATAAAACTGTGCATCCCACCTATCTGCAGCATACGCAAAGAACAGCTTTACTTTCTTAGAAGTTTCCTCGGGTGCCTCAACTACATTATCCTGAAAAACATTAATTAGGCAAGCTTCTCAGACTAACACAGATGAAGCTAATAAATGAATGCAGGAGGTACTAATCTTGAACGAGTCCGAAATCACATACAAGAATAATGAAGTCATCGGTTTGACTATTTTCGGCGTCAATGGTTTTGTCCATGCTATCTCCTTTATTTGCGCTAGATAACACAAAAATAACGTTTGAATACAAAGTTTCCAGTACTGCTGTAATCATCATTACAAGCACAGATAAATCAAAGAGTTTTCCCAACCTTCTCCCAATAACAAATCGCGCAATCACACCCTTTTCAGTTTCAATCTTTTTTAACGATGCACCTGCAATGAAAAATAAAAAGGCCGTGTTAAGCTCCCAATAAGAAGCGTCTTCAATAAGAAAAAGCATACACAAACTTGAGCAAATACTCTACGTAATCTGACTAAAACATGGACAAGGAGAAACTATTACCTGTCCCCATCCATGCTTGCCGAACTGCGTCTCTTTTCTTCTTGTTACCCAAAGTTGTCATTATACCAATCACCACAAGTGGTCTTTTCTTGCTTTCAGTTCCATCAGTATGTTCTGGATTCTTTGAATTAAAGCCTTCTTGCCTGGCTGCACTTAATTCCATCTCAAGAGCTGCTAGTGTCTTCTTCTGTTCCCTAGTAAGAAAAGCCTACGTTCAACAGTCCATAGAGACTAATAAACAGAACAAAAGCAAACCGAACAAAGCACCATATTTAACCTGCAAGCTATGATCTTTAAAGTATCATCCACTGAAATGGCAGATTTTCCCTGAAAGAGCCGATAAAGGAACAACATTAGCATTCAAGTACATTACACCAAAGCAAGACACACACGAAATAATCTCCGGCATGATTTTTGTATGAAAGAATCTTATCAGAAGGTATCAAATCAAATTGACTCCTTTTGTGCTAATTCAAGTAGACAATCACATCCCCATACTACAAACCTGTCCGGTTACTCTGTCGAGCTCCTTGATAAGATGAACCCTAGTTTGTGATTCTTGCCATAAACTACCTCAAAACAAACAGAGACGAAAGAGCATTACTTTTAAGAATCACAGCAACACAAGAAATTTGATTACGAAGATTGATAAATGCAGATAAAGAACTAACCGGCCTGCTACATAGAAGGAAGCGAAAGTAGCGAACATGGAGAGCAAAAGCGAAGATATCCTCGAGCTCGATAATCTCATACTCGACCCTTTTCTCGCCATCTTCACTCCAACTCAGCTTATTAAAGCCCGCGAGAGGGGAACAGATCGAAAAAATCAGATCTCTTTGATCAAATTCACCACAACGCAAATGCCTTCTTTGATCAAAGCTCACTAATCAAACTCTCAAGTTTCTGATTAGGAATGTGTCGCTGGATCTGCTATCTCCGGTGACACGATTCGGCGAGGACACTCCGCCGCCTATGATTGGAGAAATCTTGGATCGGAGGAGATTTGTGATTTTTATCGGAAATTAGTGTTTGGCTCAGTTCAAATCACCAAACCTCTCTATTCATCTCCCGTTGATTATAGGGGAAGCTATATAAATTTTAATTTTCCTGAAAAATGCATGAATCAGCATTTATATAATTTGAACACTATTTAAACCATACATATATCTTTCCTTAGATAAAAATGTATACTTTTTAAAGTTGTTATTAAATTCTTAAAGAGTAACAAATCATAAGCTTCCTCGTAGTGCCCATGCCAAAATTTGGAAAATTGTGATTGCATTAAACCTATCAGATCTTTTGAATGAGTATAAGAACCGTATTTACATTCATCCTTCATAAACTTTGGTTTTTCTCCAAATCGATAACGGTTCTTGCATTGCTGCTTCCCACATAAACATTCTTGTCTTTGGTGAAGTGTGGATAATTTTCAAATTCTGAACTCAATCACACAAAATAAAAAGTCCAAGTGAATACTGTATTTTTGGATTGAGTAAATGTAGCATTATAAAAATTTAAACTGAATAATCCCCATAAGAAAATGTGAATTTATACTTTTCAACACGTTGATATTTTATGCGTTTTTAAGTGAATTTTTGTTTCGCAAAATATTATTTCCATATAAACATGTACACAAACTTAAACCAATCTCTATATTACAAAAAAAATACTTCATAACTGATTCAAAAAAAAATTATTGGTTTTTTACAGATAATCATATAAAGATACTAATTCCCTTCTTTAATCAAATCACATTTTACAATGGATGATTTTTGTAATTATCTGATTTCTTTAGCTCTGTGGATTCCTTGCAAACTCCATTTGGAATCAATGTAATTGTTGAGACTTTTTTTTTTAAAAAATGATATCCTGCGGTCGGAAAATATGCAAAAACGAACCGAAAGACGACGACGTTTAGAAAACCATGGGCCGTCAATGCAATCGTCAAACTCTTACCAGAAGATGGAAAAATAGATATTCTCTCCAATTTCGGTTTTTTCCCCTTTCGAATTTGCGTTTCTTCAGAGCTCATCCTTTCCGTGTGCTTCACAACTTCATCATCGTCTCTCTTTCTCTCTCTCTCTCTCTCTCTCTCTCTCGAAATTTGATAAATAATCGCGTCATCCGTTGAAAGCCTTCTCCAAAAGTTTCAGTCTTTTCTTAAAAAAAATTCCATTTTGATCTTCGATCGGATTATGTTAATCAATTGCTAAGAGCTTTTTCTTTCCTCTGATTTTTCCCTCCCGTTGATTATTCTGTGAAACCGCCATGGCCGCGGCTTTGAGGTCAAACACCTATAGAGAAACCGCTTCTCTCACACTCTCTCAGTTCAGATACTTCATCTTCAACCGTCTCCACACCGCTCGAACCGCGGCTCCTCAGTGCAATCACCGTAACAGAATCGATGACCCGTCGAGCAAATTCCCCGGTAAAATCGCGTCGCTCAAGCCTATGGGAACGAGCTTCTTGGACAACCGAGGAGAGAGACGGAACTCGAGCAAGGGTTATGCTTCGAGTTGTGGTGTGGAGAAGATGAACGGTGTAAAGTCTGCTATTTTGAGCTCCCAAGGAGACCCACCCGATCTGTGGCAGCCTCCGGGTGATGGTGTTTCCGTAAGGGTTAATGGGTCGAGCGTTAATCTCGGTCGTGGCGGTGGTGGTGGCGGTGGTGGAAGCAGTCCCGGTGGTGGTAACGGAACAGGGTCGAACTCGAAAGAAGATTGTTGGGGTGGATCCAATCTCGGGTCTAGTTTTCCGACACCCAAGGAGATTTGTAAAGGTTTGAACAAGTTCGTGATTGGTCAGGAGAAAGCCAAAAAGGTGAAATGATGATACTTTGATGTTGTTGTTGTTAGTATTTGATCTGAAATGACGTTTCGTTTTGTTACTTTATAGTTCATGAAATTAGTATTACTGTCCATACTTTTGCTCATAGTTGGATACTTTATGTATGATTCTATTTGGTGTAGACATGGGGGAGATTTGGGTTTTAAACGCACTCTTGTGTCACCTCGTGGATGCAGGTACTTTCAGTGGCAGTTTACAATCACTACAAGAGGATATATTACGAATCATTACAGAAACGGTTAGTTCACTGTCTCATGTTTACCTGAATGCAATGTTTTTATATATTCTCAATCTGTCTTATATAGTGCAGCTTATTACCTACGCATCTGAAAATAAGTACACATTTCTTGTGATTTGGTAACTCATATCAGCATGCACGTTAATTTGCATTTATTTCTTTCCTTGTGATTCCACGTATTCTGTAAGAGATTCGTTAGTTACGATGCTTAAACTTGTTGGGAAGCTAGGTCCACTGGAGAAACTGATAGCACTGCAGCGAAACCAGCTGATGATGATATGGTTGAACTGGAGAAGAGTAACATTCTCCTGATGGGACCAACTGGGTCAGGTAATTTTCTGACCCCAATCTGGAAAAGAAAAACACAAGCCTCATACGCTGATATAGTACAGTGAGCATTTGAATCTAGCGATGTTTACCTCGTCTGTTTTGGTGTTTTCCTTCAAGCACAGGGAAGACGCTACTTGCGAAAACCTTGGCACGGTTTGTGAATGTTCCTTTTGTCATTGCGGATGCAACCACACTGACTCAGGCAATTCTCGTGTTTCTTCTAGTCTTTTTGCCGCATGTCCTTTTCCTGATGACCAATCTGTGACAATCATTTTTTTTTGTTCGGAAATGAAATAATCTGTCAGGCTGGTTATGTGGGGGAGGACGTCGAGTCTATATTATACAAACTTCTCACAGTAAGCTTCCAAATCCCAAACATCTTTATTTGTATAATTATTATAATACCATGATCAGTTTTCTTTATATAAATTGTAATGTGTGGATTGGAAATCTCTTTCCAGGTTGCAGATTATAATGTTGCAGCTGCACAGCAGGGGATTGTTTACATCGATGAAGTTGACAAGATAACAAAGAAGGTTATAAGTAAAACCATTTTTCTCGTGTTACTTTGGAAAACTTGAATATTGTTTTCTGTGTTTCTTAGATAAGTTTCGTTCTTTGGACCTTTTTGGTCGCCAGGCAGAAAGCCTTAACATCAGCAGAGATGTATCAGGAGAGGGTGTTCAACAAGCATTGCTAAAAATGCTGGAAGGAACAGTAAGTTTGCAGTTTAAGTCATGTACTATTTGCTCTGAGAGCTCTGCTAACTAAGATCTCAATAACTCTTTTTTTGTGATCATACCTATTTTCTAACTCTCTATCTCTGGAAATAGATTGTTAATGTACCTGAGAAGGGCGCTAGGAAGCACCCTAGAGGCGACAATATCCAGGTTCGTTGTGCACTACTCTACTCTTTATGTTTTGGCTTGCACCTTGCGAATAGCAAAAGCTATGCATCTGTGTTTCTTTTATAGTGCATATGGGTCGAGACTAAGGTCATAAGAAATTTTAATGATTAGACAGATCTATTAGCTTTCCTATACCATTTTAGTGATCTTTGCATGATAGTTGGAGTGTTAGGGCTATAAAATTGAAATGGACATGGCTTCTAGTTTTTCCTTTTAGAGTTGATTCAGGTGCATCTTCTGTTACGTCGGTTTCTTACTCCCGTCCTTGTCTACTGTCTGCAGATAGACACAAAAGATATACTCTTCATATGTGGTGGTGCTTTTGTGGACATCGAAAAGACGATCTCAGAGAGGTATGATGACTAATGAACAAATCCCAAAATCCCTTCTTTCTCTTGTCGTCTCATCAAAAGACCTTTAGAAGTCAACTGAATGTTTCTTTTTTTCCCAGGCGCCATGATTCTTCAATAGGGTTTGGTGCTCCTGTACGTGCTAACATGAGGGCGGGTGGTGTTACAAATGCCGCTGTTGCATCTAACCTGATGGAAACTGTAGGTTTTCATCATCTTTAGTTTGGTCGTTGGCTCATGTTTGTATCCAAGTTTATAGTGAGATGTCTTGGCAGGTGGAAAGCAGTGACCTGATTGCTTATGGTTTAATACCTGAATTTGTCGGAAGATTTCCTGTTCTCGTCAGTTTGTCTGCTTTGACTGAGAACCAACTTATGCAGGTAATATAATCGACATAAATATGAGTAACCTGTGACGTGATTCTCGCATTAATCCAATCACTGGATTGCAGGTACTGACGGAGCCCAAGAACGCACTTGGAAAGCAATACAAAAAGATGTACCAGATGAATAGTGTAACTACTTCTCTCCCTCTCTCTCTTTGTCTCACTCTCTCTGCTCAAAATCTTGAGACAAATCTCTTTCTTCAGGTAAAGCTCCATTTCACGGAAACGGCGCTGCGGCAAATAGCTAGAAAAGCAATAACGAAAAACACGGGCGCTCGTGGCTTAAGAGCTCTTTTAGAAAGCATCCTCATGGATTCTATGTACGAGGTAAGTTTTTACCTCTTATATTACTTACAAACCCATGTCATTAAATCCACACGTTCAGACTTCAGACAAATACATTTTCTTGTTTTTCTATTCAGATTCCGGACGAGGGTACAGGCAACGACATGATAGAGGCGGTTGTGGTGGATGATGAAGCAGTTGAAGGAGAAGGGCGTAGAGGCTCCGGAGCTAAGATTCTCCGTGGTAAAGGAGCATTGGTTCGGTATCTCTCTGAAACCAAATCCAACGATTCTTCTCAGGTAACCAAAGAGAGCAAGCTTGGTTTTACTTAAACCAAATAACAATTGCATGGTTTGGTTTGATAACCGGATTATCTGAATTGTTGCAGACGACCAAGGAGGGATCGGACGGAGAGATTGAAGTGGAGGCGGAGATTCCATCCGTTGTAGCCAGTATGTAATGTATCATCCTCCAGAAACAATCTGGTAAATGTATCTCTGTATGCGTAATATTTATCGTTCTTTGTACATAAATGAAAAGAAAGAAAACACAAAGTTGCACATTGATAAATGATCATGTAACACTTTTATGCAATAACGCATCTCTCCGTTGCTGTATCTTAACCCGAGTTCCTCCCTGAAATCTCCTTTGATGCTTATTATACTATCCGAAGAAAGAGTTGAAAGAACAATTCAAATCATGATCTTTATTTCATTCAAGAAGAATGTCCTGTCATATAATAAGTACACTTAAAAGAAACATAAATCTTGAGATTGTTGTATATAAAATCTTTCGTATATGAGTTACATACAAGGCTGAGACGGCCTCTACTGTGACAAGCCTGAGAAGAAGGCTACGCCGGTGGACGGCAGCCAGGATGAACCGAAAATGAACTGAGCAACCGTGAACTTGCTCGCCTCGACCGTTGAGGTAATAACGTGATAACCCGGCCACTTGACCCGTTGACCCGTACTGGATCCCGCCCCTCGGTTCATATACTCGCCGTAGTACAACGTGTCCAACGCGAACGGACCGTTCCACTCCAACCATCCTCTCGGGTCAATGTGATCGCCCATATCAGACATCATGTACACAACCCTTGAGTATAGCTTCCACGGACGGCCGAGATACGTCGGAAAGCTACCTTTGGAGGCTTCGAGATCCGCCGTGGCAAGTAGCTTACAAGCGTGGATCGAAATCCCGGTGTTCTGGTTCGGGTCTTTCCGGTTCTGAGCCGTGATCGTGATTTTCTGCTGAGGCATTGGTTTACGCGCGTAGATGTTACAGCTCTGTAAGATCACAGCTGCGTTTCCGAATATGAAATCGACCGTTCCGTAGATATCGCACTCGCGGAAAAACTGTCGGTTAGAGTGTACGTAGAGAGCGTCTTGGTAACCGATGATGCTGCAACGGTAAACCACCGCGTGGTCTCCGCCGACACGGAGTGCCACGGCTTGGTGCTTCGCCGGTCCGGCGTAGTTCTCGAACGTTATGTCTCTCACTATAAATCCAGCTCCCGTCGCGGCTACATCAATTAAAAGAAAAACATAAACCAAAACAGAAAAACAGAGTTTAAAACTCAAAGTTTGTTATGTTTTTTTTATACCAAACGTGGCGGTGTGGAAAGTAGTGAGGTCGTCGGCGATGCTCTTTCCACCGGTTATGACCGTTTTACCCTTGCCGTCTCCGATGAACATTAAGTTTGTTTTTTTCCTCCCAACCTTGAGAATTTCCTCTTCGTACCTTCCTGCCTTGACGTAGATGACGAATTTACGGCTACTATGCTCCGGCGCTTTCTTGATCGCCTCTGCGATTGTCTTAAACGTGCCGTTACCGTCTTTAGACACCGTGATATCCGCTTGAATCGCCGTCGCCGGAGTACCGAGAAGCTCTCTGTCTCCTCTCTTCAACCAGTTCGGAAACTCCTCTGTAACTTCTGCGCCAAGCAACTTCCTATGGTTCACCACCGGAACTCCATTTAAATCTTTGACGTTGCCGGAGAACAACGCCAAGCAGTTGCTCACCATCTCCGACAAATCCTTCACCGCTCCGATCACTTGATCCTTCACTCCTCCTCCGCCGTCTCCGACTTCGCCGAACCCCTCCGTGCACGTGTCGTGGTTAGTCATCGCAGAGCTAAGCCACGTCATCACATCAGCATGGGACTCGTCGGAGGACGAGGCGGCGACGATGGAGGAGAGAGCGCGTGACAGCGCGTCGACCGAGTCATCTAGCAGCTCGAGACAGGAGTCGTAAGCTGAACGCACACGTGGCGGCATCTGAGCGTACGAGATGGTCGACGATGAATAAAGCGCTTTGCTGAAACTCTGAAGCGTTGCGTTGAAAGAGATGTGGATGAGCTGTTGCTCGTCGGCGGTTAAAGATCCCGGAAAGTCGAGGAGAGTGTCGATGCAGAGGTTCGGGTACTCGGCTTTGCTACAGGTTCGGGAGATTTCCCGGGTCGGTTTACGGTTCAGTCTCGGCGCGTGACGATCCGGACCTACGGCTCGGATGGCGGCAAAGATCCCGAAGCAGACCACTGCAACGACCAGTAGTGCTAAAGTGAAGAGAACCAGCTTCGTCTTCTTAGTTCGCTTCTGTAGCTCCGGGAGTGACGTGGCAGGGTCTTTCTGGTTCGGATTTGTTGCCGAACCTGATGGTCCGAGCCTATCGTAACCCATTCTGCTATTATTTTTGTGTTTAGACTGAAGTTAAGAGTTCTGTTAAGGGGACAAAGATGATGTGGAAGGCTCTATAAATATTATTATAGATGAAACTATTATAGCATAAAAATGGAATGCGTTATATTATAGAACTTTATATATATATAGTTCTGTGCCTATATTGAAATAATAGTTATGCCTTATAGCTGTAATATGTTAGTGATGTTAATTGGATTGTAGTATTCGAAAGGACCACTAACCAACAAAATTTGTCGAGGGCTTAACTATAAGTATATATAATGACGTGTATTAGTCATTTGTACGAGTGTTATTTGAGTGTAATGCTCTATAAATCATCTGGTAGTAGTATCTCTAACGACCGCATCATTAAATTTTCAACTACCTTATACTCCCTCTGTTCCTTAAAGATAAATGTTTTAAAAAAAAATTGTGTTTCAAAATAATAGATTTTTCTAATTTTATGTCCATTTTAATAGTTATTAATGGCAAATTGTAAATTACAAGACAAATATTAAATTTTCATTGGTTTAAAGTTATTGAAAACTGTTGATCATAAAAAAATAAGACATTTATAATCAAATTTAAATATGTTTTCTTAATATGTGTGAAATACATAAAAATCTATCTTTTAGGAACAGAGGGAGTAATAGAATCGTAAAAAGTTAATTTACGATGAACAATTTGGTGCTTTTTGAAAAGTTATTTTTATGTACATCACAGTGGTAAAAACGCTAATTTGTTACTTTGAACGAGCTTCCTGCTCATTCTACGGTGTCGGTGCTTTTTTGTTTTTCCCTTACCTTTCTTTATCACGTTTTGTTTAACTTTGTTCTAACTCTATAAATCGTTTTTGTTTAACTATATGCGCGTCCAATAAATAACTAGTCAACCCAAAACAAAACAGGGAGAAGAAAAAATGAAAGACAAAGAGGTAAGAGAAAGGGAATCGGATTCCATAGAAAGAGAGTTTCAAGTCCTATTCATTTTACCAGCAAAATCCATTAAGCACCTTTCTTTCATTAGGAGGAGGATCCAAATATAATCTCTAGATGCAACCACCACCTCACTTCTAGAATATGATACTATGATACTTACTTTGAATCGATGACTGACATAATTTGTATCAGAAAGTCTTTGGTAAGAAAATTCATCTTCCTCTAGAAACCCAATAACAATGTTGCTTTGTGTAGGAGTCAGGGATCTACTATATAAATTTCTATGTTAAAT
This sequence comes from Isatis lusitanica, assembly GCA_900406415.1. Lineage (NCBI taxonomy): Eukaryota > Viridiplantae > Streptophyta > Magnoliopsida > Brassicales > Brassicaceae > Isatis > Isatis lusitanica. The sequence goes on from OVBB01000055.1 coordinate 28,017, forward strand.
TGCGAAATCTAAGTTTTCATAAATTAAACTTCAAAGTTGGATGATATATTAACTGAATTATCATATAATAAGATGAGATCAGTGAATATTAAAATAACATAATCAATAGAAATAAAACTTAGAAATGGATCAAATGAACTTAAAAGAATGAAAATGAATTGAAAATAAGGTAATTTAATTCATTCCAATAAAATGACAATAAAAATGTTTGGAATTGACTCTTTACATTTTTTCACTGCAAAATTTAGAAGAATAATACAAATACTTAATCCAACAATACATGAATTTAAAAGAATTCATAGAATACATCATTGAATAACAATATAATTTCACAGAAATTTTAATTCTTTCAAAATTCGATTAAATTCTTAAATTGAATGACACCTCTTTAAAAACAAATTGTAATTAAATTAAACCGGAAGGTGCACACAACAAGAAAATTAACCGGAGTCGATGACTGATTCGTTCAGATTACCAACCTCATGAAATGTATTAATTTAGGCTGATTTTTGCGATTTTTAATTGGTCGGTCAGTAACCAATTTAACAGTATCTATTCTGTTCACGGTTGTATGCGGTTCGACCACTGGATACATAGGGGCTTAAGCAAAACATTGATAATATACACACAAGTGTATACATACAAAATACAATGAGTATTGGTAGAAAAGTGTAGCTTTGATGGGGACAAATCTACATCGTCCACCAACTCGAGTCCCCATAGAATTAAAACAGAATAGTCCTCGAAATAGACTTCTACTTACCAATAATGCATACTCCAAAAAGAAGTTAGAAAAAAAAAGAACCTAAATACCTAGTCACGCACTCACGGTACGTTCATTAAGATTTACGTACATTATATGCAAAAGTGAAGAATTAATGGTTCTGAATCTATCCGGTTTTTGGCTGTGGTTCAATCATTTCTAAGAACTTCGGTTCAATGCTCCGGTTAAGGGATGAAATTAGTATGTTATCGGTTATTATTTTACATTAGAAGGCGGACACCTTATGGGTTCTTGTCCTAGAAGAATGCTCCTAAGTAGTTCCTATCTTATGTATCCCATCTTTGATACGTATATTTAATGCCTTTGTTCTACTCAATTTCGCGTGCATGTCATATAATTTTTGTAATGCATGCATATCAGATATATATATATATAATCTTTAGTTGGTTTAGATTTTGATGTAATTAACGAACCAGAATAACCAAAAGTTGGACGTCAGCCACACATAATATATACGTGTGTTGCATAAAGGATTCAAGGATCCTTAACAAATTGAAAATTGGAAATGACTCTTTACCTTCTTTTAATCATTATGTTATGGTCCTTATGGATGTAGTTATTAAGATTCTTACTAAATCTTAGTTCAAATATTGATGGTTTATTTATTTGATATTTCCCTCTTTTAAGTCAATGTTTTTGCAAAAAGAAAAAGCAAAGTCTTAAGTCGTCGCATAAAACTTGATGTTGATATTATAGAATTCTGTATGCGATGTGTAGCTATTCTAGCTAATAGCCTAATGATAACAAAATTAAATGTTGGGTACGAAGTCAATATCAATAAGGGAGTGAGCTGTCCTCTACCATAAGTCTTGTGTCCCTAAACCTCTTTTTTTATTTTTCTTTTCTTAGCCTTTTGTGCTTTGTCTGTTTCACAATGTTCTATTACACGAAACCACTCACATTTTGATTAATGAATGATTCTTGTTGCTTATGCACAAAGAAAAAAAAAAGAATGATTCTTGCTGTCTCAAGTACTTAGAACGAAAAGGTCTTATGTGGTTCATGGAGGTATGCATTTGTTTATCTCATATTACGTTATCTAGGTATTATATAAACTTTTGAAGTTTGTATGTAAACCACTTCCATGTTTATCAGTGATATATGTATACACCAATCATGATGATCAAGTAATTGCTGATTCATTCTATTTATGGGTCGATCGAGGCCATCACTTATGTTTATCTTTTAAAACGATTTCAGTTTCGGTCAGTCAAAGTATATTTAAATGAAGAGTAAACCAGTTTCTATTACAGGAAATATTAATATGTATTTGACTTATGAGCCTCCAATTATGTATATGGAGACGGGAGACCCAAGAATAAAATGTTATACAATATGACAATTGTTGAAGAAAATGTAGTACACTATTAAAATCATAAACATAATTATGAAGTTTTTTCCCTTCCTAAGCGGTCCAAACTAAAAAAAAAAAAAAAAAATCTGTTTAAAAATAATCATTTAATACATGAATATATATAGTATATAATATGCTACATTTAACAAATATAACTTACATAATTAAAATAAAATGAACACTCATTAATATATAATAAAAAAACAGAATATCAAATTCATCAAAAAAATAAAAGAGGAAAAAGAATACATTGTACTGAAATTTTGTAAGTCTAACGTTTCACTAAGAATAGTAAAAAATATAAGATAAAATGGTTCATTGGTAATAATAATACACTTTAATTTTCAATAGTAACTTTCAATTGAAATGGTAGACAAGAATGACTCATTTCAAAAATAAAAAATAAATAAATAAAGAAAGAAGACAAGAATGACCATATTCAAAATGTTTGACTGTTTATGAATTTTCAAATTTATGTATAATTTTAATAATTACAGTGAAAATAAATTTATTTTTTGATCGAAAAGTTAAAATAAATTTAGATAAATGTATTTCGATTAAAAAATAAATAAAGTAAACCCTATTTCACGTTAATATTAAGATATGCAATATATTATAAATTTGGCTTATTCTTATTATAAGATGTCCACCTAAATCAATGTAATAAAATCATAACCTAACTTAACAAAACAATCATGAATAATGTGATAGTAATTATTTGTTTTTAATTAAAATTAAACTAATTTGAAGAGTTTCTTTTGAACAAAAAAACATATATGTTTAAGCGTCCATGTGTCAGTCAATAGTTGGACATGCATATATTATCCATTGGCAGTATAGATAAAACTAAAAACTGCTTTTAGACGTTATCAGTGAATAATGACCAATCACTAATTGGCAATCAGGTTGTCATTTGTAGACTTTTCTCAATTGTCATAACTCATAACATTGATGACAAAAGAGATCACGCGTTACACAAGATTCGTAATTTCCATTTCCATATATTGATATACTAATATATTGATAGCGAATTAACGATATATGAACCACTATCTTAATTATCATTACACGATTACGACTTAGACATGACCTCATTTACACTTACAATGCTTATACTGTTGATAATTTTCGCACCAGTGTTAATACGATTGGTTGTTGGTAATGCGTTAAGAAAATCTCGTTGAATAACTTAGATTTAATCACTGGAGAGGAGATTTTAAAGTCAAAAGATGTTTTGATTAGAGATAACTAACTGGTACGAAATAACGTTAGATATGGAATTATTATTAGTTTGATTTTTATGATTTTTATGATTTTAATCTAGACATCATAGTGCTGCTTTATCTATCTTCATCTCTAATTAATATATCGATGATACCGACAACTTTTTATGGATGACCCATTTTCGAAAAGTTGCGATTCTTTTAGTGGCTTCGAGTTTTGGATCAGGATTAGGTTTGAGTTCTGGGCTTTGGGTTAAACACTTCATGTGGACATGTTGTATTGCTCTGAACTGATGTAATGATGTTTTCGTCCGTTTCTTCTACGTTATTCCTCATAGCATGTTGTTGTGTCAACTGAGAGAGGCGTCTGTTTCGTGGAAATTCTTACTGTTCTAGCGATAAAGTGTTATAACTGCTGAGTTTTTTTTTTTTTCTAAATTGTAAATATCATTAAGAATAAAAGTTTAGTCGTTACAAAATGTGATTACAATTTTTTTGTATTAAGAAGATTGGTTCTATGGCAAAAATAAAATAAAAATGTAAGCAAAACATAATTGGTATTTGGATACTTCTACTCGATAGCAATACAATAAAAAATAGCGATAACATGTAACTACGAGGAGAAAATGAAGCCGTGCTAAAACCAAGAAGAGAATATGAAAAAGTTGAAAAAACATTAACAATGCCGATTGAAAACTGGTTAATCTGGTAACTCGAGAAAAAAGTCTTTACTTAAGATCATTCTCTGATCTTCAGGGTGAGCATATAGAAGAGTGCAAACTTTAACAAGAGCTAGGCAAAATATTGCGAATCAGATACCGACCAAATGAAAATTAGCTTATACTATACAGTACCAAATTAATCATAAATATCTGAATAATTTTCACTTAAAAATATTTTGGATGTCCCAATCAAATCACTACAAAAACAAGAATCCAACAGGTATTTTGGATACCCAAAATATAGCATAAAATTATATTTAATAATATAATGACCAAATATCCAAAATATCATTTACAAAATTAAAATATTAATTCTGTTTAACCTAAAATAATAATAAAATAACCAAAATTAATCTGATATTATCCAAATTTATTGGAATATTTTTATTCAAAATTATCCAAATTTATCTGAACTACCAATACATTGGCTACCTAAAATTTGAATAAGAATATGATATCAAGAAAATAATGCATTTGAATCTTACATCAGTTTAATTTACTAAAAATTAGTCGAGGAATGTAAAATGACTTTGAGGTGTTTTTTACTAAAAATCATTTTTCCTTTTTAATAAATAAATTACAATTCGCCAGATATTACTTGAGTCATTATATTTTTCCGGTTTCCACGGTTTCAGATTCTTTTTTATACAACATTCAAGCAATCTCATGTATTAAATAAGGGGCTTATTGTTGGATCCTTGTACGTTTTCTATTTCGTTTTAGTTAATTTACGCATAGCCTCTCTGTTCGACCCAAAAAAAAAAAAAACGCATAGCCTCTCTAAAGATGTCACGTATAGAACACAGCTCTTGAAGTAGAATGGAATACATGCATCGATATATAATATCGTGAGAAAATCACAAGAGATAAACTATTAATTTGTTCTAAAAAAACTAATAAATTCATCTACTACATCAACGTGCATGGGCATGGCCGCATGGCGTTAGGATGCAAATACGCCTTTTTAAACCAATTTCTAATATTTATTAAATGAAACTGTCGCTTATAAGTTTACAACATGCATCACATTGAAATATGAGATACAAAACAAACATTGAAAACATTGAAGATAAGTATAGGAGAAGAAGAAAAGGAGAATGGCCAGGGAGGAGGAGCCGCTCAGCCCGATGGCACGTATTTTTCAATCGTCCGGCACCGACTACTGCACCGTCATCATCATCGGGTTCAAAGTAAAGATTAATCCTCATGTAGTTCTTGATGACTTGAGGCAAAACGTTTCCAAGCATCCTCGTATCTCCAGCAAACTGGTAACCCTTTGTATGTTTTGTTTTGCAATGTTTCATGCTTCATTGCTTCGCCTCTGTTTTCGATATAACACATAAATTCACAAAGAAGAACCAAGGCCTGATGGCTGATTGTGTCTACCTTGTTGTGTTTGCGTTTATTTTGCGCTTCAATCAAAAGTTGAGAATTGTAAGGGAAACAGAAGAAACTTCATTTGCGTGCGGTTGACGTTACATTTAATTATATATTTTTGTTATTCATTTATTTATATCAAATGATGTATGCTACAAATTGTGGTTTTTTTTTTAATAAAGTATATCCTATATAAAAAGTGTAATTTTAAATATAAAAAAAAAGAAAAAGTATTAAAAATTTCAAAGAAACCAAAAACCTTCTTCCTCGCAGAGAGAAAAAAAATTGTTTTGAAACTTTTCATTTATTTTATCCATGATGTTCTCGTTGTTAACTTTTTTTGAAAAATATAAAACATATATTTCCCTCTCTGAGTGTGCGTTTCAAGTCCCCTAATTATTCTTAAGATTTTATTTGGTTTCTGATGTGCTAAATTCACAGGCTGATGATGGTGCAACATGGATAAAGACCGAAGTCAATGTAGAAGATCATGTATTCGTACCAGATATAGACCCTGAGGAGATTGGTGACGAAGGAGACAAATTCGTAGAGGACTACATTTCACGTCTCACAACGCTTCCTCTTGATAGATCAAGACCCTTGTGGGACATCCACATCCTTAACGTCAAAACATCTGATGCAGAAGCGGTCGGTGTCATAAGATCTCACCATTCGTTGGGAGATGGAATGTCCCGTATGTCTCTCATCATGGCGTGTACCCGAAAAACATCAGACCCTGAAGCATTCCCTACTATTCCTATCTTAAAACGACGTGAAAACGTGTCACACGGCCTTAGAAACACAGGCTGGTTTTTAAGGAAGATACTCGCCATTTATGATACATTGAGATTGATTGGGAATACCATTTTAGATCTTCTGGAACTCTTGGCTACGGTGTTGTTTTTGAAGGACACAGAGACGACTCTAAAAGGTGGTGCGGAAGCTGAGAGCAATCCGAAGATATTTTGTCATCGAATTGTTTCTTTGGATGACATTAGACTTATAAAGAACGTCATGGACATGGTAAGTAGAAGTATTTTCGGTTTGGTACTTAATGATTTCTAATTTTTCACAAACAAGTTAAATGTTTATCTTTTGTTTCGTGATCTTGTGCCCGTCCCTAGACTATCAACGATGTTCTACTTGGAGTTACACAAGCTGCTCTCTCTCGCTATCTAAACGGAGCACATGGTAAACATTGATTTGCAGTAAACACATATATACATGTCTAATGTTTTTGCATTTATGTGTTGCTTCTGGATCGTAATAAAAGGCACAAGAAATAAGGATGGTGGAAGATCAACACCGCTTCTAAGTGATATTCCATGTAATATACGAGTTCGTGCAGGTGTATTGGTAAACCTAAGGTCAGAAATTGGAATCCAGGTACTTAGACGCATGCACTTTTAAATCCCATCGTTTAAAATTTTGGAAAAAAATTATACAATTATATATTGTGACACAAAGCAATTATAAATGAAGCCATTAGCAGCTATGATGGCAAAAGATTCGAAATGCAGATGGGGAAACCATATCAACATAGTTCTTTTACCATTATCCATTGGCTTAGAAACGGATCCACTAGTTTCTCTATCAAAAGCTAAATCCACAATGGATCAAAAGAAGAACTCTCTTCATGCTTCTATACTTTATTCTATTATGAGGTTCATTATTAATGTGTTTGGTGCAAAGGTACATAATCATCAAGTTAACCCAAATTATTTGTTTTTCCTCTGGGAGGAAGTGAGGAACTTATATAAGACTCTTGTCATCGTAGGTAGGAGCAGCATTGTTCAAACGATTATTACTAAGCACAACGGCATTCATTTCAAACGTCAATGGCCCAACGGAAGAAATCAGTTTCCATGGCCATCCAATCGCTTATATCGCTCCTAGCGTCTATGGACACGCACAAGTATGTAAAGAGCGAAATAACTATGTTTATACTTACTCCAACCTTTAAATTTTCTTCTTAAACAGTTTATGTTTGTGTTTGATAGGCATTGATGATCCATTTCCAAAGTTATGCGGATAAGATGGTAATCTCGATAGCAGTTGACCCTACAACCATACCAGATCCTCACAAGCTATGTGATGAAATGGAGGAGTCTTTGAAATCTATGAAAATCGCTCTTTTAGAAAGAGGGTTACTGGTTAACAAACAAGTATCCTTACTGGTGAATAATATGTGTAATTAAGTAGACTTTGTTTAAATAATGCTTTTCTTTTCATCAAGCCTGAAATGTCAAATATTCTAAATTCCTTTCACGTCATATATTCTAAATTCTTTTCACGTCTTATTTCACACTGAATGAGATGAAAGTATATTTTTTTAACAGAGGATTCTGATGTGTTTTGAATTAATAACCTCCCAAGTAAACTAGAAGTAATTAAAATCTCGTTTTAACCAAAGTTGACATTATAGGGTGAGAAAAATAAACCTTAACCAAAAAGCAGAACCCAACCAAATGAAAATTTATTCCACTAAAGTTGACATTTTGTCATTTTACCTAAGTGATTTCATTTAGTTATGATTTTATTTTTTTAAAATTATATTTGTTTATTATTTTTATAAAGCTTTTGGTTACGTTTAGCTTGGTTAATTTTAGTCCGATACGAGTTAAATATAGTGGACGATTGGTTTGACTGTAGCTGTATATTATTTGCTGTAAAAATTGGTCTGTAGATATATTTGCTGTAGCTGTATATTCTGTAGCTGTAGATAATAAATGACAAAATTAATAAAAAAGGAAAGATATTCCTACAGCCATATATTTTTTCTCTACAGCCTTTAAAATATTGCTTTAGTAAATAAGGCTTCTACAGCCATTTTTTTGCTGTAGGAGCTGTAGGAGCTGTAGCTTTAAAAAATGAGATAAAACATGATTGGTAATTTGTTGGGCTGTAGCTAGAAATTAAAGCTAAAGATGGCTCCTACAGCCCAACCAATCATCCCCATAGTTTTCTATATGGTTCTATACATAAAATGGATAAACCACAAAATGGTGCACAAAGAAAAGAAGGATAAACCACAAAATAAAGAAAACCAAACCGAATAATTGTATATGGTTTTCATATGGTCTAATTTTTATAAAACTGATAAACCATAGAACCAAAAAAACGAACCGAAACTAGCCTAAAAGGTAAAAACCGAAACACCCACCCCTAGTTGACAATAATAAATTTTGATGTCTTACAAATATAAGAGTAACAATGGTACACATAAGAGACGAATGATACAATATTTTGACACAATAGAAGAGCTTTCGTTAAACCTCCATCTCATATAACCCTCTTTCTAGGACAGAGGACTTGATTAACTTGAGAGACTCCACCAGATCATCACACATCTTGTGAGGGTCAGGAATTACTGCTGGATCGGCCGTTACTGATATTATCACCTTGTTTTCATAACTCTGGAAATGTAGTGTAAGAGCCTTCAAACACATACAAAAACATAACTACCAAATAAGATAAGCAAAAGAATTTCACACACATGATATAATGAATTGTACGTACACACTTACATGTGGGTGGCCAAAAACACTAGGGGCGATATAAGATAACGGATGGCCATGAAAGGTTATTTCTTCCTTAGGACCAACGACATTTGAGAATGTCAGTGTTGTGCTATGGATCACTTTCCTTACAAGAACTACACTTGCCTGTTTTTTCAATTTGGTTCTCCATTAGATAGCATTCATGATGTACTTATATAGACCAAAGATATACATGATTAACCTTATATCATATATATTAGCAACTTAGAATTCACCTTGAGCCCGAGAACTTTTAGTATCAGCTTAAAGAATGCCATAGAGAATACAGCCTCAAGGGAGTGTTTTTTGCGGTCGACCGTAGCTTTAGCTCGGCGCACGTATTCTAGAGGGTCAGTCTCTAGCCCAACGGAGAATGGTAGGAGGATGTAACCGAAGAGATTTCCCCATCTGCATTTCGATTTCTTGGCCATCATATCTGCTAGAGCCTATTTTTTGCATCATTGAACAATAATGAAACAATACAATCAGCTTCAAAGTATTTGATTTCAAACACTCCCAAGATTAAACATTTTTGTTACCTCAATTCCCGTGTTTGGTCTCAAGTTAATCATAATGGCTGAACGAAGTCGAATTCTCCTCATCGACTCCTTTGATTTCGGTGTTCCTTCTTGATCTATATATATAGTGAAAAACATATGACAAGAGCTTCTTTAGATGAGTGTGAACACTACATTACTATGTCACATATCTATAAGAACACTACATTCCTCCCCAAGTCTATGTGTAACACTATCATGAGCAAACTTTACCATATCTCCGACTAAGATACCGCGAAAGTCCGGCTTGTGTTACTCCAAGAAGAACATCGTTTACCGTCTAACAAAATAGATTGAAAGCTAAAAATGTTAGGGAATATACATAATTCACAATATTATTTTTATTGGGAAATAAACCAAAGAGATTTACCATGTTCATTGCGTTTTTCACCAGCTTAACGTCGTCGAAACTGATGATCCGGTTGACGAACCTCTTAGGTTTAAGTTCACTACCGGGTTTCGACAAGAGAGGAGTCTCCGTATCCCTCAAGAAACAAATTGTTAGAGCAAACATTAAGACATCAACGAAAGTGTTGAAGACTAATCTTAGGATGAACCAAAGCCCTACAAATAACCACCAAATCTTGTTCAAACAACCGGTGTAGCATCTCGGTCCAAACTGTTTTTTCTGAACAGCGACAGTAGGCAAAGCCTCAGGGTCTGATGTTTTACGGGTGCAAGCGAGGAAAAGAGACATGAGAGACATTCCATCACCCAAAGAATGATGGATCTTGAGAAGGCCAATGGATTCAGCGTTTGATGTTTTGAGGCAGAGTAAATGAAGTTCCCATAATGGTTTAGACAAATCCATAGGAACGGTCGTTAACTTAGAGATATAGTCTTCAAGATATTGATCAGGGTTTTTAATGTCGGGGTCTATTTCAGGAACAATCACATGCTCTTCTACTCTAACTTTTGTCCGAACCCATCTCGGTTTCCCTCTCTTCCCACTGTTCATCTCCTGAATGAGTACCCAAGAAACAAAAAAAAATCATATGTAAATAGACCTATGATTTTCATATATAAATAAACCCATGATTTTGTATTTTCATTTTTCAAGAAAAAAAAAAGAGAGGCTTGTTTGACAATTTTCTGTCTGAATTAAGAGCATGTTATAACTTCAACCATAAAAACAGGGTAAGAGAAAATGCGTTTAGTGTTGAGACATTCTGAACCAAGTAGAGTTGTGTGAATATTCGGTTTTTTTTTTAGGTTCTGAATGAAACTAATGACTTTATATACCATTTTCTTCTATGATTCCCTTTCATTTTAACTGTGTTATGTGTGTGTGTGTGTGTACATACACAAAAGTGAAATCTTTTTCTCACAATAATGAAAAATATATTGGTGTTTATGTATATACTATATACGTGTGTTTAGACTTACTAAAATGCTGGAGAAGCGAGGGTGATTAACGAGGGTGCGTTCAAGGCCATCGATGATGGCAGATGCGTTTCCTTTGGTTTTGCATCCCATTGTAACGATGATCGCACAATTAAAATCCGGCGAGTTGAACAGCCGTGAGCATGGGCTAAGCGGCTCCTCCTCAACCGTGTTCTTCTCTCCACCCATTCTTTTGTGACCTATTTGTGGCTCTTTCCAAGTTTTGTGGATTCCTTCTTTTTTACACTCAAAGTCACTTTATACTCTATTCTCTATATATAAAGAAATGAGCTATAAGATTTTAGCTGTGGACTCATGTTCCCTCTGGTTAACCTAGCTACTATACATCATGTGGATGTGTATTCACGTCCGTGTATTTTTAATGGTTTTCTTATGACAACATCAGGTGGATATTTTGTTTTATCATTGCATATATAAACCTGCTTTTTAACTAAATAATTAAGGTTTTTCAGATCCAAACTTAAAAGTAATCTCGAAACTTTTGTTACTGTTATGCAAATATTGTAGTGTGTCAAATCAGCTGATTAAAATGAAATCCTAGGAATACGAGAATTTTAATGAATACTCTCTGCCCACTATAACTTTATTCACCATCAGAATTTAATTATGCTACAATTCTTTCTCTTTCATTTGTCTCTGCTGACACCCTGTAATTCTGTATTTATATTACAAATATTCTTGCAGTTGTTAAGAGAAGGATTACGGATAATTTTGGTTCATGGAGAAAAAGGTAAATCTAACTAAGAACACAATTAGAAGTCATAATATCAATGTAAAATAACAAAAAGATAAATATCATAAAGTCCTTTTTCACAAGGTAAAAACAACAAATCAAATTCTACATTGACAGTTGTCGCAGCGAAGCTCTTGCAGTTGCGGTATAAACTTTTGATCAAGTCAAGGTTTTGATTGTAAATTAATTTTCCTAATATATTCTTTCAGGAGAGGTTCATCGTCGTTAGTACTTGCCCTAAACCTTTTCTCTCTTGGTTAATTCTATTATGCTTCGCCATTTTGGAATCCATGGACGTCATGGTCATGACTCATGTATCATCTCTAATAAACAAACAAAATGTTATATAACCATTGATCTCTTCAATGCAACGAATGCATGAGTAGGTACTATTTAATTATTTGGGCCAACCATACCGATCAGAGGTCCATAACTGATTTCATGAACATCAAAATTTATTTGAGACTTATCTTCGCAAAATTTCATTTAATGTTTCCTTTTACGTAAACTCTAATTAATTATTATTTTACTAAAAATAGAAATTGCTCTGACCATTTTCTTGGACATTCACTCAAATAATAAGCTTCTCATATGTTACAAGAATACCTAAAATGTGGAGTTGATGTCAATGAGTCAATCAATATATATTATATAGTACTACAGTGTATTTCTCATAAATATCTGCATAAACGGACAAAATATTCTTCATTTCTTCTTATCAAAAGAGAGAGAAAAATACATATTTTCTTCTTATTTAAATTGTTAATTACTAATATTTTTTATTATATTTCTAACTAAAACAATTTATTCTCTGCAACAATAAAATAGTACTCCCTTTGTTTCTAAAAATATATTTTTGTGTGTTTCACACAGATTAAGAAAACATATATATTTAAATCTGATTATAAATACATTATTTTTTATGATCAACAGTTTTCAATAACTTTAAACCAATGAAAATTTAATATTTTTCTTGTAATTTACAATTTGTCACTAATAACTAAAAAATGCACATAAAATTAGACAAAATTTATCATTTTGAAACATATTTTTTTAAAAATATTTATCTTTCAAAAACAGAGAGAGTATCTATTACACATGTAATTTTGAAATTTCAGACAACTCCTTTAAATTAATTAATGCATGGTGTGCACTTTTACTTACCTCTTTTACGGGAACCACAAAGCTGCCTCCATCCTTCAATGAATTAAGTTATTGGCAACGACCAACCACCACGATTTGATATCGAAAATACAGTATGTTAGTATATAGTAACTGTTTTATTGTTTGACCAAAAAAAAAGTAACTGTTTTATTTTTAGTTTTTCATGTTGATTACATGTTTTGAACTTTTGGTTCATAACCTTTTCTTTTATGATAAAAAAAAAACTCAAATCAGGGAGCAATTTGATCGACCGTAATCTTCGCGCGGCTCAAACTAATTAAGGCCATGGTTAGTTACGTAAGTAACGTAACTAATTACAGAATCTGTTCTATTTGGTAAAGAATCTCCGTTGGACTGAAGAAAAACTGATGTAATTTATGGCTCTCATGCCATTCTCATCGTTGGCCACCGTGAGATCGTACGAAAGATTGATTTGGTGGTTGCATGTTATAACTCATTCTTATTTTAAGCATTTAATATCTATTGCACTTAAAATTTGTAGTATATGGTATTGGTGGGAGCCTCTTGCCCTAGCTTTTTGTCTTTTTTGTTTGTTTTTTTATTTATTTATCTCCAGTTTCTAACTTCTAACTATGGCCTTTTGTAAAAACATTTTTTTATCAAGTTCTCATTTTATATTTTACTTTACAAACCTAGTAACTATTAATATAGCTGAGATATGTAAATCTTATTTATGTTTGAGGGTGATATTGCAATCAGGATGAGACCAGAGGAAACATAAACAAGAAATCAGACCGGACTGTTCACGGTTCAACCGGCCGGTCCGGTCTGGTTTTTAAATCATTTTTTTCAAAGCGACACTGTTTCAGACTTTCGAGCAAATGATTTTCCATTTTTTTTTTAATTTCTCCGTCAAGTAAAAAAGCTCGATTGTTTGTCGAAGCCTCTCGATTTGGGGCTTTTTCTTTACTCTTAAAACCTTTGTTGCTGTTGTCCAGACCAAGTAGAGCAAACAACTTCCCCGACATGGCGATTATCTCCGAGGTTGAAGAAGAAAGCAGCAGCCGCCCCTCGATGTTGCCGTTTAGGGCGACCTTCGATTCTTCCAACCCATTAGGGTTTTTGGAGAAAGTTTTCGACTTTCTCGCCGAACAGAGCGATTACCTCAAGAAACCCTCCGCGGAGGAGGAGATCGCCGCCGCTGTTAGGGCGTTCAAGGAGAAGTTGAGGAAAGCGGAGAAGAAACCTTTGGAGAAGGAGAGCGTTAAACCTGTTGAAAAGAAGAAGCCTTTGGAGAAGACTGAGGCTGCTTCGAGCTCAAAGCCCATGGAAGTGGAGAAGCCTAAGGAGGAGACCAAACAGGAAGCTGGTCCCATTGGTAATTTTATCAAATCCTTTTCTTTTGAGCTAATCTGGTGGTATAGGCTCTTAGGTATTGGAACTTTGATTGACATTGATGAATATTCTAGAGCTCGAGTAGGCTGATTTAACCAAGTGTATCGGAGAGATCTTGTGTTTTATTGGTCTTGAATCTCTTGATCATGTGTTATATCATCCTTTGTTCAACTTCTATAAAGCACTGTGATATTGGAGATGAGTTTTTAGACTTCGAATCAGTGAACTCTTTGTTTGATACTTCTTCTTCTGAGGTCTTAAGCACCATGTTTCAACATGAAACCATTGTTGAGTTTCTTACAACTTGATGTCTCTTGTGAAAGCAAAACACACCGTAAATGTTTTATTCTGGTAGATCTTTGATTTTATGGTCTGTTTTCTTTGCAGTTCCTAACAAAGGTAATGGAACTGATCTTGAGAACTACTCATGGGTCCAGACTCTCCAGGAGGTCACAATTAACATTCCAGTGCCTAGTGGCACTAAATCACGCTCCGTTGTATGTGAGATTAAGAAGAACCGTATTAAGCTTGCTCTCAAAGGCCAAGATCCAATAATCGATGTATGTTCATCTGCTATAGTTTATCTTTATCCTGTAAATTGTTGAATTGCCATACTAGTAGTCTTGCTAAAGATTTTCAAACTTTCGATAATTATATAGGGAGAGCTCTATCGATCTGTGAAGCCTGATGACTGCTACTGGAATATCGGTATATGCTTAAATCCCGAGTGAACAATACACACAAGAGATCTTTTAACATCATGGTCTGTAAACAAGATTGCTTTGGTCTTTTTGTTTATATAATTTTCTCAATGGTGCTTTTGCAGAGGATCAAAAGATGATTTCAATTCTCTTGACCAAGCAAGATCAGATGGAGTGGTGGAAATGCTGTATGAAAGGTGAACCTGAAATCGATACACAGAAAGTTGAACCAGAGAACAGTAAATTAGCTGATCTTGACCCTGAAACTCGCTCGACTGTTGAGAAAATGATGGTACTTTCTCTTTGTAGAATCCATTCAAGTTTCTCGAACCAGCTTTTGTTTATGTCCTTTGTGACACTGAAGTTTCTTTTTTTTTCTTGTTCTTTGTATATAAAAGTTTGATCAAAGGCAAAAGCAGATGGGTCTTCCAACAAGCGACGAGCTACAGAAGCAAGACATTCTCAAGAAATTCATGTCTCAGGTAAACGATACATCCCCCTTAAACTTCTGAATATTCGATTTTTTTTTTCACACTAAATTGTTTTCTTCTTCTTTTCGATTCTTTACACGCAGCATCCAGAGATGGACTTCACAAACGCAAAGATAAACTAAGTGCTCGTGTTGTCTGGTCTTTCCACCAAAACAAAACCAGTTTTGCATCTTCACCAGCTTGTTTCTCGCTGCATCTTTAAAACTCTTGTTCCTTTAAACTCCTTTTGTTTTGTTGTCTACTTGATAGGCATAGTTTCATCTCCAAAAACATGTTCGGTTTAATCCCCTAAGCTCGATGGTTGGTTTTTGTTGATTGAAGCTGTTTTTTTTCCCTTCCAAAACCGGTTTTATTTGAGTTATATGAGTCAGCTCTTAAGCCGGACAAAACATGGTATCGTTGTACTTTCTATGTTCCATTACGTCCTCTCTAGTGCGATTCGTCTTTGTCACGTGACCGTGTGGTGTGTGTGTGTGACACATGGGGCTACTTCGATTCGTCATGAAGCTGCCGTTTTCGGTAAAAAGATAAACCGGGACCACGTGACACCATTGTGGTCCAGCCCCGGTTTTGTTTGGAATGTGGTCCACACTATCGTTGTTGCTCTACAACCTTCTTTCTTCAACTTCACATAAGGAATCATAAGACCCCATCATTCTACTTACGTAAATGCTAACTCAACCTCCTTCATTTGCGTAAAAATGCCTTCATTTTGAAAGCAAAAGGTTCTTTCCCCCTCACTGTTGACATGACATGTGTCCAATTTTCTGCAAATATTTTAGGCTATGAATGGTGGTTACAAGTTACAACAGTAACAGCCGCGTACACACCACTGTTCACAAAAATTTCTGTGACCGCACTACAACATTTTGTAGAACGAAGAAGATTATGTTTATCAAAAAGGTTTAGATAAATAAAAAAACATTTTACGTTCATTTTTCTTTCATTTAGAAACTGGTAAACAAAAACTAAAATTATTTGGTATATTTGTTATACTTGTATAGTGTCCTATTTACTTCCTGCTAACTACATCTGTTATCTCTGGTTTGTCTATTTTGTACAATTTGTTTGGCTTCAATCATTCATAATAAGTTTAACCATGGGTGGAGATTTTCTAGTGGTTCAAATGGGAGAGACATTTCAGATCGTTTTAGTGCAAGCATGCATGATGAATGTAGTGGATGGAAGCTAAATTGGCGATATATGGTTTTGTCGATATTCATCAATTATTTGAAAGAGACAAACTCAGTATACACCAAATGAGTCTTATTGTTAATTATCAATTTCACCATCACATTATAACCCAATGCTAGAGCTCTCCCTTTAGTTAGATACATCAATCTTAATCTCCTTTGAATTATTTGCTGGAGATACAACAAAAGATATGAATATAGACCGATTAAGACTTGCCATGTGAATTTTAGCAGTCACCAATATCGATGATGACACAATTGACACTAGTGTACAATGAGGCCAATGAACTAAACACACACTTATTTTACAGATATATAGGCTGCTTACAATCTCTAAACACATCATAGTTAATTATCATAAAGCCTAAGTTATTAAAAGTTACATTTTTTTACAGAAAAATTTCAACCTTTTGCTTCATATTCTCTCCGCTTTGAACACAAATTGTTGAGTAAATGTTTTTTTTAATCAAAACTATATTCGAATCTGACATAAGTGAGCTAACTCATCTAACTAGTTAGTTGGCCTAACCTCATTAGTGATCATCTTACAATTATTTTGTATGACATTTATATGACCACGAGAATACTAGATCACGATAAGAACAACATATATTATTGTTGGCTTCGAGTGATAAGAACTGTGTATGTTTTTTTTTTCTTCTTTTTCTGAACCTTAAACTGTGTTTGTCGAGATCTAAGACGTACGATGAGTGGTAAGTAGTACTGCTTTACTTTAAATAATTTGTCTTAATGATCTAATCACTCTCGAACAGTTCAACAGAACAACAAAGTAGTACTCTTGTCTCTTGAATGGTTTTTTTATAATTATATGTTGGTACAATAATGCATTTCAGTGTCAATATATATGTTGGTACAATAATGCATTTCAGTGTCAATAATTACCCATGTTAAGTGTTCATTACTCGGTAAATAAACGTCTACTACTAAGTCGTGTATACCAGTTTCTAAGTATATATACGAGAAACCTAAGGAAAATTTACGCGAATGAAAACATTGGCCAATGTGGTTGGACATAATGACAACACCTATGACGTTGTGCTGGTCGAATAGAAAAACAAATTAACATGTAGGTCATCGTATATTCGTATATGTAAATGTAACTGGTTAGAAAAAAGTAAGTTAATTAATAAAAAATTGTAGATAAAAAACATATACCTCACCTATATATATGTTTTGTATAAAACCATATGTAAATATAGCCGATGATTTAAGACGATTTTTCTAAATAACTATAAAGGTACCGAGTGGGTTGATTATTCTCGCAGGAAGCACTGGGAATAAACAATGCATCCATTGATTGTATCAGAAAAGCCAAATGTTGCAGTATTCACTATCATGAGATGAAGAAAAGACAAGATATCAATAAATATAAAAATAACAAGAAACAGGAAAATGATAAAAGTGTCGATGTTAAGAAGAAACTAAAAGACCCAACACGATGGGGGCTCACATCCAAACTATGAGGCAAAATAACAAAATAACACCCACTTGCCACTTTATTAAAAGATAGAAAAATAACACTTTCCAAATACACTCAACAAATTTTGACCATCTATATAACTATATGTAACTAATGTCAATTTGTCTACACTAATGAACAAGAATAAATAATGATCAGTCCTCTTTGTATTGATATAAAATTGCATGTAATTGGTGTAGCTAAAGATGATGTTATACAAATTAGAACAAAAGACGAATATAACTTTCGTATTGCTGCAACTACGATTTTAAGGATAAGTTCTTTAAAACCAAAGATAATATCTTTTAGTAAGAAATGGAAGTTTTTTTAATGGTAGAAACTAGAATCTGTGTGGAAAAGTAATTATGTCTAAGTAAAAATAGTATTGTATATATACAGACACTATATTGGGCGAATGTAGACCAAACTGACAGTGGGGGAGAAAATTAATTACTTTTAATATATTTGTAATAATTGTTAAAAATGTTTTTATTCAAAAGAAATATCAAAACAGTACATAAAAACATTAAATAAAAGATGACATATACACACATATACATCATTTTATTGAATATGATTGATAAAAAAAATCTATTAGAAATGCTAAAAATATTTATTTTAAAGATGTTGAACGAGTTTGAAAAAAAAAAGATAATGCAACTGAAATAGAATTGAGAAACAGTAATCATAAAATAGAAGTATCAAAAAGCAGTTATTTTGCATTAAAAGTATACATTTACTGGAAAGAAAATAATGATATATATGAGAGATGATCTAAAACTTAAAGAAAAGTATATATTTGAATTAAATAGAGATTAAGTAGGGTTTGTCAAATCTATTTCTTTTAAAAAAAAATTGGATGATCTGATCTAAATAAATTATTGAAAAAATAAATTTCAATGGAAAAAAAAAGCAAAAGTTAAACGGGTTATAATTATTATTCATCTAGAAATTAGTCAAATTGTAATCTGAATGATTTCTTATAATAAAAAGAAAGGATCATTTTTTGTAAAAAAAGGAAAAAAAGGATCATTTCATAAAAAAAAATAACAAAAAGAACACCAATATAATTTGTATGTCAACGATTCAAAACAGCCATTGAATTAATTTTTATTAATTCTTGAAATCGAATTGCACCTGCACTCTATTTATATATATATATATATATATATATATATATATATATATATATATATANATATATATATATATATGTATATATATTTAAATAAGTAACACTATTGTACAATAACAAATATTTATATATATATATATAAATATTTAAATAAGTAACATAGATGGCGGGTTTTTTTATTTGTCTTATTTCCTCCATTATTCTTCTGCAATTTTCTCTACATTTTTATTCTAACTATCTGTCAAGGTAGAGGAAGATCTTTAGTCCAAACGGTACATTGAACATGACTTCTTTTGTAACAAAGTTTACATTTAGTATATAATATTGTTTTATTCCAACAAATTGGTGGGAAGATAAATAGATTATTTCATTATTTATTTCATTACGTTCGTTTTTTTTATCTACAATTTACACGTGGTTATATTGGATCTAGATCAAAGTTATGACAAGAGAGTGATTGTAGCGCAAGCCTCGGCCACTAGACGCATATTTTCACAGTTTTGTTCTTACAAACAAAGGAAAAAAAAATTCACATAGTTTCGACTATTGATTTTGGTACGTATACATACAAATTATGAATAAAGGAAAAAGTCAGTTTGTGAGCGACCTACATAAACCTGCTAAAAAGAATAAAGGATATCGATCGCTCAATACAAGATTGGCCATTGGGAGGAATCGTTGGAGCATGGAACCAACTAATTGAAAGTCTTCCCCAAATCCCTAGAGAATGTACATTCGTACTACACAGTCTACACGTTTTCTTTCGCAATATATTCGTACTACACTTTCTTTATATTGTCTTAAGCTGTGTATATATATGAATGGTGACAGTGATGTGATATTTGAAAGGTACATATCGGAATGAAACGACTTCAGATATTATAAATTATAATTTTATGAATTTGTCTTCAAATGAATTATAAAAGGATATCAATTATACAAATTAAGAGGGGAAAAGTAAATTTCTGGTTAATTTTGAATTTTTTTTCTTATTTTTTTAGAAATTATAGGATAGACAGTTTAATATTTGTAATATTCAAACACCATATTTCCGATTAATTATGAAATAGATACCGAAAAGGTAAAAAAATAGATGAAATACAACCATCACAAAATTTCGATGCACTAAAATTTATTTTTATGAAAGATCTTCAAAAAATATTACTCCCTCCGTTTGTGTTTAGTTGTCGTTTTGAAGCTATGCACATAAATTAAGAAAACAATTAATTTCTTACTTTTTCAATACAAAACATCAATTAATGATCTACCTAATTATAATTCAGCCAATAGAAAAATAACTTGTATAATATAAATGATTATAAAAATAAAAAACCAATAAATTCATGCATTGGAAAATGAAAACGACAACTAATTTCTAACAAAATTTTAACTCTAAAACGACAACTAAATAAAAACGGAGGGAGTACAACACTCCTAATTAAGTTTACACATCTTAAAATATATCGTACATTTGTGACGACCAAATAGTTTTAAACTTAATACCAAATTTTGGAAACATTTCATGTTCCAAAACATAAACTTACGGCATTTGAGTAAGTAATTCGACTTGTCTTTCATTCTTTGTACCACTAATTTCCAATAATTTCCTCTCGATATTTCAGCGGCTAACCAAGTAATACACACTACTATTTAATATATACAAATGAATCATGGAACAAGAAATCCCAAAAAAAAAAAAATATCCACTATACATTAAAAGAACTAGAAAGCACTATTAACTATTAACTATAATGTGAATGATAAATCATAAAGTACTAAAATAGTATACACATGGATGTTTAAAAAAAAAAAAGTAATGCACATGCAGGGAAAAGAACTAAATGTACAAAGAAATAAAACAACTCAATTGTGCGCCACCAAAAAATCTATTTAGAGGCATAAAAGACATAATTTTGGGTTTTAAACATGTTCCTCCATAAAAGTGTCTCACATGTGCCAATAAAAAAATTTCACTCAACTCAAATGTATGTCATATGACTCATATATGTAAATTCCAGATCTTAAAGTTATTTTTGATAGAGTTGCCAAGAAAACAAGTATTTGTCAACGGTCATCAATTTAATATTTCGTTTATGTCTTAAGAGAAAAACAAAAGTGGTGCTGAAATTAAAGCAAATGTTGTCTATTTGCGAGACGCAGTTTCTTTCTGTATAAACGTACAAACATCTCTCCAGCTGTTTTCTTTTATAATATACCCATCTCTTTCATATACATTTTCCTAATTTATTCCTCTCTTTTTAATCGTTTTAGAATACCTTTTTCCCTGATTTTGCTTTTACGTTTACTTTAATTTATACTAAGAATCCTCCTCAATTATACAACTTTATATATACAAAATAAGTCTATTTTTGATCATCAGCCAATTATTGTAGATACAAATCTTCATCTATATATCTAGCTAGAAAGTTTTGAAGTTATTATAAAAAAGAAACTTTGAGCTTATGTCATTTAAAAGAAAATCAACGCTACTATTTTTAAGAGTACTAATATATATATTAATATTGAACTTCATTTTTGCAGAAGTTGTTCAATTTTTTTTTTTAAAACCATGCATAAGTTAGTTTTAAGGAAACATTTTATTAAATTTTCGTTTTCCTTATAGATCTTAATCATAGTATTCCATCTACATTGTTTTATCTCTGTTTTTTTTATTAACTACACCTTATTTTTATATTCATTTAGAAGTCTTTTAAATAAAAAACCAACGATATTATATATTTTGATGAGTATATATTACTAATATACTATATATATAATTATAAAGTAGGTACATTGAACTCCTTTGTCTTTGCAAAAGGTGCTTACATGGAGGTAAAATTAGTGATCGGGGAGCACCACTGGGTCTTTGTGTTGTGTGTTTGTCTCTTCTCTTCTTCCCTTTGAGTGCGCTTTGGAACTAGTGGAGAGTTATTGCATTCTTAAGAATATTTATATATATATTCGGGTTGCTATATATAGTTTCAGATTAATCGTAGAATTAGCATTTCTCCTGCAAGTTTCTTACAAATTTATCTTATAAGAGGTACCAAAATTTACTCTCGAAAACTAGTATTGTTGGTATATAGGTAAAATATACCTCTGTAATTGAGTTTTGAATTTACTATCAGGACCTCAATTATATTCTTCAAAGTATATAGAGAGTTTTTAAATGTTAAATAACAACAATAATAGTTGAGTACCATGACCCAACAATGGTCTCCGTTCAATTCACCTTATCATCACGTACAACATCGTCTCTTCGTCAATTTCGTGATCAAACCCAGCATCTTCATATATATAAAATAAATATATACATTCGTCTTCTAGGGCAAATATCATTTCGGATATATTGGTGTCACCAGATGTTCTGGAATCAAATATGATTGACGTAAATGTTCTAATTCAATTTAACCGGTAATACTATTTGTGAATAAGTGAACGATCTGGTTTGTATTCCTCAATGTACAAGAGTATATATACTTGTTAGCCACATCTCGGCCCAAGTATATCAACTTAGATATGATCATATCAACAATATATTCTGAACTTATCTTAGAGATATTATAAAGTTATCTCTAAGAATACATCATTATCTAATACTCCCCCTCAAGTTGGGAGTGTGAAGATTTCGAACACCCAACTTGAACAAAAGATATTCAAATTGGTCCCTTCCAAGGGCTTTAGTAAAAACATCGGCTAGTTGTTCGTTGGTGCGGACATGGACCAAAGAAATTTTCCCTTCTTTGACTGCATCTCTAACTCGGTGACAGTCGGATTCAATGTGTTTTGTGCGTTCATGAAACACTGGATTCGTTGCAATGTAGATGGCACTCTTGCTGTCACAGAACAATCGAACTGGTTTTGTTTGCGGTACACCAAGATCCTTCATCAAGTTTATCAGCCATTTGATTTCTCGTGTAGCATCAGACATTGCTCAATATTCTGACTCAGCAGAAGAATGAGAAACCACATCTTGTTTCTTGGTTCTCCAAGCAATAGGAGAATCGCCAAGGAGAACAGCAAATGAGCTCAATGATCGCCTAGTTGTGGGACAAGAATTATAATCTGAATCACAGTAGATAGTCAAATCAAAGTCAGGTTTCGAGCTTAACAGAATACCCTGACCGACGGTTCCCTTGAGATATCGGACCACACGCAAAGCAGCCTCCCACTGATTTACTCTTGGTGTTTGCATGAACTGAGACAGAACTTGTACCGCATACGTTAAGTCGGGACGTGTAACAGCCAAATAGATTAATCTCCCCACCAGACGTCTGTATTTCTCGGCATCACGAAGAAATCCACTATCATCCTTGCCTAACTCATGACGTTGTTCCATAGGAGTGATAGCAGGCTTTGCACCAAGGAGTCCTGTTTCAGCCAGAATGTCGAGAGTATATTTTCGCTGTGAAAGAATGAAGCCTTCGTCGCCTCTTCCCACTTCAATGCCCAAAAAATACCGAAGCTGACCCAAGTCTTTCATATGGAAACATCTGCCGAGATAGATTTTGAACTTGGTGAGAAACTCCATATCATTGCCGCACACGATGAGATCATCAACGTATATCAAAACTTTTAACTCCATATTTCCTTGAACAAAAGAGAACAAGGAATAGTCTGAATACGAATGATGAAATCCAAACTTGGTAAGAGCATCCGTGAGCTTAGCAAACCAACAACGAGGTGCTTGTTTCAAGCCATACACTGCTTTGTGTAACCGACAGACCTTCTTCGGATCTGGATGATGAAAACCTTGCGGAAGCTTCATATACACCTCTTCATGCAGATCACCATGAAGAAAAGCGTTGTGCACATCCATTTGGTGAACAAACCATCCTCTACCAGCAATAACACGCAGCAGGCTTCGGACAGTGGTCATCTTAGCAACAGGTGCAAACGTTTCATCGAAGTCTTCCCCTGCTACTTGCTTGTTGCCGAGTGCAACCAACCGAGACTTATGTCGACCAATAGACCCATCCGAGTTATATTTGAGCCTGTAAATCCACATGTTGCCGATGGCAATCTTGCCAGGAGGAAGATCAACAATACTAAAAGTGTTATTGATTTTGAATGCGGTCATTTCTCCTTGCATAGATTTACGCCAAACTTCAAGCTCCATAGCTTCCTTAAAGCTCCGAGGCTCAATGCCTTTAGTAACCGCAGCAAGGAAAGCCTTATGTGCAGGAGAAAAACGCTCATCAGAAATAAAGTTGAGCAGAGGATAAAGAGTGTTACCTTGAACCATTTCAGAAGACTCTGATGAGGAAGCAATGGGAACGTGATGGGGGTCTTGAACACACACATTGTAGGTTACGTAATCTTGCAACCGCACAGAAGGAGTTTTGAGACGATGTCCACGACCTAGTTCAGTCGTCTCTACCGCCGGCGACGGTGAAACAGATGTGTCAGAATTTGTAACACGTACGGGTTCTGCTGACACTTGCTCCGTCGAAGACACCACGGCAGTACCATCACTAACAGACTTGTGAACACTGTGTTCCTCAACTGGCTTCTCAACAGATGTGGAAGGCAACGTACTCCCCCTCAACGGAACAGACACATCATCAAAGAGAACCCAATCATCATCCGGACTGTGAGTGATCGGAGAAACATACTTCGGAATTCCCTTATTTTCAAGAAAAGGGAACTCATCTTCAATGAATACTACATCGCGTGACACAAAGAAGACATTCTTTTCAATATCATAGACACGCCATCCCTTTTTACCAAACGGGTATCCAACAAACACGCAACGACGACTGCGTTCCTCAAACTTATCATGCGATCTATCTTTATGATGAACGAAGCACAAGGATCCGAACACTTTAAGGTGAGCGTACGGAGGTTTCTTCTCAAACAGCAACTCATACGGAGTCCTCCCATCAAGAATCTTCGTAGGTGTCATGTTGATTAAATGAGTAGCTGTTGAAATCGCCTCTCCCCAAAACTTAGTAGGTAAATGTGCTTGGAAGAGAAGCGCACGAGCGACATTCAAGATGTGCCTATGTTTTCTTTCGACTCGACCATTCTGCTGAGGAGTCGCCACACAAGATGTCTCATGGACAATCCCATTGTCACGGAAATAAGACTGTAAACAGATGAACTCTGTCCCATTGTCACTACGAACTCGCTTGACCACGTTACCAAATTGCTTTTCTGCGTAAGTACAAAAGTTTGGCAAGACTTTTCGAACCTCTGATTTTGCAAGCAGTAGATGAGTCCATACTGCTCTAGAGTAATCGTCCACGATAGTAAGAAAGTAAACAGCTCCACAGGAAGCTGGTACTCGATATGGTCCCCAAACATCAACATGAATAAGATCAAAAGTAGCGGAAGTCTTATTATTACTATCGGGAAAGGATTCTCTTGTTTGCTTGGCTCTAAAACAAACGTCACAATGACTAGAGCCAGCTTTATTCAAAACACCAGAAAGCTCAGAAACAACTGGAAAAGCAGAAAAACTAGGATGCCCTAATCTACGATGCCACAGGACTTGATCGGACTTCACATCTGTTCTGTTGGCACGAGCTGTCGGTATCTCCTTGAAATAGTAAACCCCATCACGTTCTTCACCGGCTCCAATCAGAGTCCTCGAAAAACGGTCCTGTAACACACAAACAGCATCCGTGAATAAGGCAAAGCAGTTCGTACGTTTCAAAAGTTTCGAGACAGAAACTAAAGAACAATTTAGATCAGGAACGTATAGAACATCGTGAAGTGAGATCCGATCGGTTAGAATCAGATCCCCCGTGCTTGTAGAAACAGTGGTGCTTCCGTCAGCAAAACCCACTGTGCACGGAGCTGATACTCGCACATTAACGAGAAGGCGAATGTTTCCCGTCATATGGTGCGAAGCACCCGTGTCGAGTATCACATCACCAAGTATCTTACCAGAAAGCTTATCGGAGGAAGTGCTTGGTTTGCCATCGTGGATGATCTGAGTGATAGCACGCCATTGCTCCTGAGTCAGTTCTGGAACAGCTGAGGCATGAGGACTTGTCGCGTGAGCCACAAGAGCAGTACCCCGACCCTTGTTGGAAGGAGAAGAACCACCACGACCACCTCTGTTTGAGCCACGACCACCTCCGCGACCCATTCTCTCAGTCATCCAATCGGGATAACCGATAATCTTCCAACATGTGCTTTTGTCATGACCATTGCGGCCACAGTGAGAACACACACGATTTTTAGAATCAGATCCTCCTTGAGTAGGATCAGCTTTAGAAGTAGAAACAGAGGAATCCTCTGGTTTTGATTCACTTCGGGTAAAGAATCCGATTGCTTCCTGTTTGTATTCTCGCGCCTTGGAGGAATTGATACGAGCTTCTTCACGGATTACTTTAGCATAGGCCTTGCCCAAATCAGGTAGATCATCTGCTTCAATAATAGCAGTGACGACATTGCCAAACCGTGATTCATCTAGTCCCATGATAAACTGATGAACACGTTCATCTTCTCTTTCTTTTTCATACAACGAAGACGCGGAACACGTACAAACCGGAGGAGGTTTATACGTCTGAAGCTCCTCCCACATGATAGCCAATCGACCATAATAGTCCATTACAGCTTGTCCGTCTTGCCGACAAGAGGCCAATTGCTCCATCAATTGATGAATGCGCACCTTGTTTCCAACCGCAAAACGAGCTTTCAAGTTTTCCCATAATTTATACGCATCTGTGATAAACGTCACAGTAGATCGAACGCGTGGCTCAATGGATGTCCGAATCCATCCAACAATCATTGAGTTAACGCTAAGCCATGCTTCAAGATCAGCACTATCTTCCGCCGGTTTAAGAAGAGTTCCATCAATGAATCCATTCTTCTTTTTGGCGCGAAGAGCATTGTTCATCTCCTGAGCCCACTCATTATAATTATCCCCTTTCAACTGAACAGAGGTAATCAAGGCACCAGGATTATCAGAAGAAAAAATCGAATATGGCGAAACTGTTTTGGTAGACAAAACAGTTGATATATCTTGATCGCCCATTGGAAAGGAAAGAAAATTTAGAATCGTTCAAAGAGCAAAGGATCGAAATTATTGAGCCAAAGCTCTGATACCATGTGAATAAGTGAACGATCTGGTTTGTATTCCTCAATGTACAAGAGTATATATACTTGTTAGCCACATCTCGGCCCAAGTATATCAACTTAGATATGATCATATCAACAATATATTCTGAACTTATCTTAGAGATATTATAAAGTTATCTCTAAGAATACATCATTATCTAATACTATTCGTTATATCTATATATTGTGACATTTTATATTGTTTATGAATTTATGATGATTCTAAAAAGATATCTGATCTGTTTCATACTTACAATATGAACACGGAAAAGGTTGGAAACTGGAAAAGTGAGTGGCTAGGCATGGAAGTCGTATCTGGCATGAACTTTTAAAGCTTTTTCTGCAGAATTTTTTTATTATCTATTTATTTTTATTTCCAAAATAGGGAATGTTAAGGTTAATACGTTATATAGTGTTGCACTTTGCCTTTATTCACCAAAAAAATCAGCTTCTTATGATTGTTCTTTTTTCTTCCACGGGAGGCAATAAAACTAGGAGCTCTCTTGGTTACTATTATGTTTCTTTAGTTTTATTTTTTCTCGTTTTGGTTTTGTTTCTCTTTCGAATTAATCTTCTGACAAAAGAAAGTTAAGAGAATATTTAAAATTTTGGTTTAAGAACCATTTTTTGTGTTTGAAAACAAAAAACTGTGTTGACATAGAAGAGGTAGAGTCGAGAATATTATCTTTACAACTGCAAATTCTCATTGTTAAAATAGTTTAATCAATCAACTTTAGCGTTGAGATTCTCCTGTCCATAGCTTAATTGAAAGCTATTGGATCTTTTGTCCATTACCTCGTAAATGCATTGGTTAGAAGACAAATGTAAAACAGAAAGGGTTCCACAAAGCTTTCAGAACTATTGTACCTCATCTCATGGATTCCAAAAGCTCGTAAAATTTGTTGTCTAGTCTTTTAGATTCCCACAAAATAATTCATGCATTGTTTTTTTTATCTCACCAACATGTATACATACTGAGATTTTTTGTCGGTTATGTATCATAAATTCCTAATATTTACCTGTATGAATATACTTGATTACCAAGTAGACGACATTTATGTCAAAAACTTTTATATAACCAATGGTTAGGTTCAACCGTTCAAGTCGATCGAAGTCAATTTTCTTCTTTAAATGTTTCTCAAATAACCTTGACTAAAAAAAATGATGTTTCTCAAATAACCATTTTCTGAATTCAAAGTGTTTGAAGGTTGCTTTATTTGAATTTCGGTAATTAAGTTTGTACTCCATAATTAGCTCATGGGTTTGTAATTTATATACTGTTCTGTGAAGTTATTGGAAGTTTGGAACTGCACTTTTCACTTTTGGTTTTGGGCAAACGTGTATGCGCGTGGATACCCCCAAAGCCACACACACAGGCACACATCTAAATTGCGTATTATTCTTTGATTACATATAAGAATATAAAGTGTGCGATTATTATTATCAACCATGATTCCAACGTCGTATTGGAAATAATTTGAGAGCAATTTTGCAAATCAAGTAGTGTGGATCATCAAAACCAGTCTATCGAAAGTAAAATTCGTGAGATCCAAATAAAAATTGACTAGATCTCAAATTTTGATAGTAATTTTAGCACATATTTTACGTGCTTCTCTTCATAAACGAGCTATAATAGTCTACAAATTTGGCCATGAGATAGACATTTTACTCCCAAATTTATCCTTGATAATTGGTTCCATATTAATCCAATGAAGCATAAGGATAAATAATTGGTTGTACAGCATAACCCTTAGATTTATTAATCTCTTTTCTTTCTTTTTTTTCCTTCCGTTTAAAGGGGCAACATTTAGAAATCACAAAGAGAGAATGTAAAAGCAGAGAAATGACTGAAAATATTTAAAGGGAGAACAAAGGAGAGCTTGCATACTTGCATCAGAGTTTTAACAGAAATAACCAATGGATATTTTTAGATTTACATGTAATTTAACATAGAAAATATATATTAATAATCAAATCTTCTTATATTTTAATATTATGGTAGATGAATAAGGCATCATATCTGTGTTATACCATAGCCACAAAATATAGTAGTTATGGCTATATAAAACATAGTATATATTTCAGGTAGAAAACGAATTCTAAATTAATTGTGTTAAGTTATAAATTTGATTTATGCTTTATAAAAGAAAATCGTAAATCTCCAAATTTAAATTGTTACTTTTATGATAAATTGAATAAGATTAATGCATACTTTGTAGATCATTCTAGAAATAAAAACTGAAATCTTATAAAGAACTAAAAAGAAAAGGGTAAACTTTGATTCAAACAATCCATTATTTCAGAACAAATAACAAAATTTTGTTATCGTTAAAGTATGGCAAACCCAGAATAAAGAATATAACCATCTTTATTTTTTTTTTCAAACCATCAATAAGAATTATGTTTTATCAAAGTATAACTGTATAAGCTACGGCATTAGCTAATGCAAACATAGTCTAAGAAAAAACAAGAGTGAGGAAAAGATTTAACTTTGAACAGAGGTTTTTTAATTTTACACATTGCACTGAAACCTCTCGAATATAAATAAAAAGATGGTTTATTTGATAAAAATAAATCTTAAAATAATATTCATTTTAGCTATTCAAAGTTCATAGGAATTTGTTTTTATTGTGTAGAAAAAAAATCAATGGACTAACAATTTTATATCAGTATTAATATGTCATATTAATTAATAAAATCCATGTTCACTAGTGCAGAAATGATGTACGTAATTGTTCTTTTTTTTAGATGAATATTTTTTGTTTAGATTTTTGCTAAGCAAAATCAAATCCTTAACTAGCATTAAGATGTATGTAATAACTCAGATCCAAGAACTACATTTTATTCTATTTTATTATTTTATTTTATTTTCTTATTTTATTTTAGTTTCAATTTCTTTTACCTGCAAAAGCTACAAGCATATATACATATGAATTTATGTTACCGAATGAAACAAAATATTATTATTGTATATCATGTAGGTACTCGCACATGCTTTGAAGTAACTTTTATTGTTCAATAGTTTATATATTTAATAATATTGTTAAGTGAATGATTGTGAATAATCATCATATTTGGTTGTGATGAATAAGATCATGAAGAAAGATCAACAAAACAAATTTAGACTTCATCGGGAAAGTAGAAAACAAAGACAAAAATATCTCTGTCGTCTTTTATCTTCAGTGAGTTTTAGTGTCATATATATAAAAGTATCTCTGATTCGAATATGATTCACTGATACAGAACCTGCCCACTTAAAAACAATCGTTGTTTACTCCTATAGATCGTCCTATAATCTATTTTATGTTACCGATATTTCTTTCGTTAAACTGTTTTTTTTTCGAACGACATAATTCATTAATTCAAAGGACGTAGAACGCATGCCTTACATTCGCATTTTAAGTTGAGTTTGTACTTGCTTTTAATCTGATTGTACTGGAGTATATGCTATTAATTGTGTATTTATTAGGAAATAGGAACCTTCATTCAAAAGGTAAAGATTTACAATAGATGCAAATCTATTTTTTAACCTTTTAAAAAAACGTTTTGAAACGTTTTGTTATTAACATGCTATCTTTATAAGCTTAATAACACCATGCGGGACTTGCAAAAACAAACTAATACGAAACTGAAATGCTCACAAAAGAAGAAGAAACATTGCATGAAAATTACACAATCTAGATTGCCGTATCATTCTAATATATAGTTAATTTTATTTTACTTCTAACAATTGTTTGTGAATAATAGTATTTATTATTTCATTGTTTGTTTAAAATCAAGCGTCTTCTCTAAACAATGTATCAGTTATACTACTTACTTTCTTTTAACGACTTACCTATAAAAAGATGAAGAATGGGTTAATTAGTTTTATCTGTAAAACATCTTAACAACTTACCCATTCTTCATCTGTAAAACATCTGAAAAAAGTATTATTCAAAAATGTCCACCATGAAATTGTTTACCATCCCAATTAAAACACAATTGTAACCATTTGATACTAAATTTTAAAGATTATTATTATTATTTTATTTGGGCGAGAATCTTATTGTTCTTCACGCCTCAATCGCGAGCGTGGAGAAGTAAATGAGGAAGTGGCAGAGGAACAGAGCTATGTAGGACCACCCAAACATGTGCTGTGTGTAAATTACTAAATTGTAATGTGTAATAGTCAGGTTATGCAAGTTGCAGCCGTACCACCGCAACATATTAACTAATTTTCAATTATACTCTTAATCTCTTATTGCTTAATGTAAAGTCTACAAAAGCAAACAATGTAAAGTCTAATAATCCCAAAATAAAAGCAAAACAAAGATTGACAAAAATCTAACCTAATCAACATCAGTCGCTTGTTTAATGTTTATTTCAATTTTGGCAGTTCTTATCCCTCCCAATCCCATATGGTTTACACAATTCTTTTGTCTTTTTATTACTATTTGTATAATATCTAGTTTTAATTAGACTCTTCTAATTATTTAATTTTAGAAATATATATCGTCAACAATTTTTTTTAATCTTCTGATACATATTTTTTTTTCATTGCATTTTTTTTAATAGCTAAAAAATAACCCTTCAATGGATAAGTCTATTTGTTCCAAGAAAATCTACAGTAACTAGAATTTACATATGTTGACAAAAAAAACTAGAATTTACATATATCATATGGGCGAATTTGTGGAATAATCATAAGAAAAAATAAAATAATAAACTAACTAAACTATGTAGAGATATAGAAAGAAATAGAGAAATAAAAAAGAGAAAAATGGTTTATGGTTTTTTATTTGGTTATCTCTTAAAAAATTTGTAATTTCTATTTATTTCATTACTTAATACCTATGATTTATTTTTATTTTTTATTTTGAATGGCAACAAAGTATGGTTGCAGAACAACATGGAACACACCATAGAGAATCCAGTCTCAAGACTATAACAGCTGAAGTATGATTATTAAACTTTTCTTTATTACATGATTCACTTTCTTTTCTCAGTGAAAAATTTCGTTTTTTTTTCTTAAAATCTTTTTTTTTATCATTTATAGTCTTATTTAGTTTCATGGCAATTTCTGGACAATTTAAA
The DNA here is from genome assembly GCA_900406415.1 of Isatis lusitanica. Classification (NCBI taxonomy): domain Eukaryota; kingdom Viridiplantae; phylum Streptophyta; class Magnoliopsida; order Brassicales; family Brassicaceae; genus Isatis; species Isatis lusitanica. Next base: position 60,373 of record OVBB01000055.1, read on the forward strand.
TCCTATTTGATCTCAACAGATGGACTTACTTTCTCACCAAAATTCTTAAAACTCAAAAGTTCATGTTGCTGTCATGTAAATATGTGAGCGCGTTTGAGAGTATATTTATCTGTACAGTTGTCACAGTGATTTTGTTGAAAATTAAAGGAACCATATGATTGAAGAAATGGAATATAAAAAGGACATGTGATAAATGGACAAGGCGCACTGTTATGGATTTTCCTTGCAAGTCGTCATGCGTCACCTGTTCTAATTGCATGCTTACATATATAACTTTTACACCGTATAAAATAAATTAATTAAAACTCAAATCAGATCGAAAGCCTTTTCAACAAAAAAAAAGAAAAAAAAACTCAAATCAGATCAACATATAAAAAGTTTTGGATATTTGCTAATAGTCTTCGTTTTGGTTCTTAATCTTTGTGAAGAGCAATTAATTAAGATATCTGATAGAATTTAAAAAGTTTGGATTTTTCATAAGAGTAAATCCAACATCAGACACGAGATAAAAATGAGCCGAGAAAATCTAAAGTGTATTGATGGAAACAATAAAAACGTTACATAAACCATTGTGTTTATAACTGACCAAGTCAGAACTTGTTCTAACAGTTGGAACTCAAAAGTAATACAGACTACAACACTAAAATTAAAAGGTTCTGATCAAAACATATAATAGATAAATATACAACTATGTATTTGGACACCTTTTAGATTGTTTTCTATAATGCTGAAAAAAATAATAAAATAAAATAATAGGAATGGGCTTTTTACTCTAGTGTGTCCACAGTACCACCAATATACAAATAAATGTAATAAGCCTCTCTCTGTCATAAAAAGGGCAAGAGGAGAGCAAAGTACCAAACTTTTTTCTCTCAGGGTTTCCTCTCAACAATCCCAACTTGGCCTCTGTTTTTTGCTTTCATATGTTCACTTTCTCCTCCTCTTCTCTGGAAAACTTATCTCCTACTTCCAAAATTGTCTCTCAAGTAAGAGCAAGAACACAAAATGTATGCAGAATCAGGGTTAATGCTCCGTTACATGCAAAACTGTTCTCCAGATATTCACCAGTTTGAAGACCTCTTCAAATCATACAAGCTCTCCGATGATGAAATGGTTTGACTTTTGATTTCCCATTTCACTCTCACTGCATTTGAATACACAGATCTTCTTTCTTTTCTTCTTTATTTTACTTGTGATGGTTTTCTTTTTTTCTTTCTTTTTGTTGGTTGAGTTTTAAACTGATTTTCTAGGTTTTGGGTTTTCCCTAGAAGATTCTGATAAGGCTTTTTGTCTTTTTTTATGAATTTTAATCTTTCTTTCTTCCTGTTTTTTGGTTTATGGAGCTAAAAATTGGAGTGTTTAGAAGATGAAAAAAGCAAATTTGTCTACTAGTGAAGTTGATTTGCCAGAGGAAAACTTGTGGTGTGAACTGTTAAGTGGCTATTTTCTTTTTTTTTTCTTTATCTCTCGAGAAAAATTCTTGTGGCCACTTGATGAGATATTTTTGTTCCGCTGACCTGACCATATGTGTTTTTTCTTTGGGCAATTCTCAAAAATACCACACTTTCATGTTTTTGTGACAAAAATACCACACCAAGGTGAAAATGACAAAAATAACATTTTTTGAAGAGAAAAAAGACTATTATACATTTATTTTCATATGTTTCTTTCCAATCCCTTAAACCTAAACCCTAAAACCCAAAATCTAAACCCTAATTAATGACTTTTGAACCCAAATTTATTAGTTTAATTATTTTTAAACAATTAAATAAATGTTGTTTTTGTCATTTTCACCTTGGTGTGGTATTTTTGTCACAAAAACATGAAAGTGTGGTATTTGAGGGTATTTCTCTTTTTCTTTTCTTTTGGCTGCTGAAAAAGTTGAGTAGGAAAAATTAGGTTTTTTTTGCTTTGGACAAAAGAAAAAACGGAATCTTTCTGATAAAACGGAATCTTCTTTCTGCAACAAAAAGCCAAACTTTTCTTTTCCCGTGAGAAGAAGGGAGTTTTCTCGAGAAAACCAAAGAAACTCCCTTTTATGCGATTTGATAATGGGAATTAGTCTTTTCCACATGAGATTCCGCGATTTCTGGAACATGAGTTTCCGTGTTCTTCAAGACTTGCTCTTAATCACCCTGAACAAGAAATAAGTTGTTTCATTGGCTCTTTCTTCTGACAAATTCAATCCTCCACTAAAGAAAACAAGATTCCCTCCTTTTCTCTGTACCCTTTCTTGAACGAATCACACTCCCGAAAAAGATCCGTGCTTTACTGTCTCAATGTCTCGAACTATGTTCTGTTTTCCTTTGTGGTCTTTGATTCTGATGTTACTTGTGATTGTGATTTCTCCAGAACAACGCTTTTGCTGACTCATCAAACATACCTGAGTATGATATTGGAGAAGAAGGAGATCTATTCAAAGCTCCTGATCCAGTTCTTGAAGAGCCAATCTTAGCCGCTGATCCACTCTCGGCTGCTTTAACCATGATCTCTTGCGGCGAAGACACTTCACTAGGGCTTTGTGAGCTTCCTGATCTCGATCTCGGGTCATTGCAGAGTGGCCAACAGCTACTTGACAAAGCCTTTTATGAATGCGAGCAAGATCTCATGATGAAGTCAGCTATGGAGTCTCCATTCTCTGATGTTTTAGACATCAAGAACATCTCTATGGTGACGCCAATCGATGAGAACCAGGATATGCAGAAGAGTGTAAGCTCCGGGAACTTGAGCTCTATGGATTGGTCACAGGCACAGCAAGAAGCTGTTGTGATTCAGAACTTCCCTGATTTCTCTCAGTTGGATTTTGGTTCTGTTTATGGGATGCGACGAGCCTTTAGCGAAGGGGACATACAGGTTCGAAACTATATAACGATAATGAAACAAAGCTGTATACTTTCTAGACTCTGGAATGAATATGAATTGTTGATTAGAGTTATATCCTTTTTGGTTTTTGATGAGCAGAAACTTGGGACTGGTCTTGTTCAATCTCCATTGGATAGGATTATTGTGAGCTGTACTTCAGAGGATCGACGTGAGAAGCTTTCTCGATACAGGAACAAGAAGAGCAGGCGAAATTTCGGACGCAAAATCAAGGTATACAAACAAAAAACACTTGAAGATCCTCTGAAAATGATTGAGAACAAATCTTTTTAGCTCAAAGTATGACTCGATATCTCTTCCTGTTGTTTGGTTTGGTTTCAGTATGCTTGTAGGAAAGCTCTCGCAGATAGCCAACCGAGGGTCCGAGGAAGGTTTGCGAAAACAGAGGAGAGGAAGTAAAAGTGGTTTCAAAGGAATGGGACTGAGTAAAAAGAAGAAACTTGGAAGAATAAGGAGACAAGGCCCATCTCATTAGAAACTAGTTTTGTTTAATATATAAATATTTGTATAAACTTGAAATGTTATAAGCATCCGATTAGTTTTTCTTGTTTGTATATAAAGGGTCTCTCTAAATAAGCTTTTAAGGAAAAAAATTGTAGCTACAGAAGTCAAGGCATGTAATGGTGGTGAGATATGTAGATATATATATAACTCTATAATTTCATATATGAAGTAAAAAGTGATTTGATGTTTCTTTGCTTGTAAGCACCGCAACAAGTTAGATTTTCACCTTGTTCATAGTTCTCGGAGATTGCTTTTTACTCTATCAAGGTTGCATTACTCAACACAGTTTTTCTCATCAGTAAACAACCAATCCGATTGTTCTTGTTATTAGTTCTAGAAATTCAAGACAACTGTGACGCATCCCCAGATTGGTTCCAGGTGTTAACCAGAAAATACCCACCAATGACAATTTTTTAGTTAATGGAAAATACCTTTATAGATATATGAATATAACTGATTGGGAAACAATTCAGAATTTTACTATGTGTCAAATACCTTTTGTGTCTAATTTACAAAAATAAAGTTTCATCTCTCATGTATGTGGAAGATCAGTTGCAATTATGACTAGGCCACTAATTTTATGTAAAATTTTCTTATTCCTCTTCATTTTGTCTATTCAGAGGGATTTTTGTTTGTTTGTTTCAACTCTCAACCACTCATTCATTGGTGTTCTTGTTTTCTTTACAGATTGCACATGTTTCTTGTTAAATAACTACTCTTGGTGTTACTGTGTTTGGTGCTTTTACTATGTATGTAGTACATAACATGCACTGAACTCATGACACATCAATATCAAAATAAACATTCTTTTGGTGTTTCCAAACTACTCATACTTTCTACTCTGTATTTCGATTGATAATCCCAGTGTTTTTTTTTCCCAACCTATCACCCAAACGAATTTGATCCAAAAGATTTCGATTCTCTCGTCTATTGGTTTATAACCCAAAAAGAAAAAAAGACCAAAAAGGCAAAGTTGAGTAATGAATTCGAGGAAAATTATACCCACCAAATAAAGCTGACTTCTTTTAAAAAAAAAAAAAAAATTATAAAGAAAACGAGAAGTAAACTTAAAAAAAAAAAGTTTTATGACAAAACAAACAAGAGCTCCCGAGTACAGTGTCGTTAACATCGTACCATGTAGTAACTTCCAGTTCCAGTTCCAGTTCCAGTTCCAGTTCCATAGTTCCGGGAGATTATCATAGGTTTTGTTGAAAGGCATCAAATAACAGAAGAAACACTGATTTTAAAAAAGAAACCAAACAGAAAAGAAAAACAAAATAAACAGGAAATGAATCGGTCAAAAACTCTTAAACCAGAAGACAAGAAAACGAGGAAGGGAAGAAACAAGGAAGAAAGGCATATAACATAAGCGCAGGTTAGCTTTATCACATCACTCTCCGGTAATGTGCACACGTCTGAAGTCGAAACCAATCTCTTATATTTTTATTTGTCTTTTTTTTTTTCCTCTTCTCTCCCTTCGTCGTCGTCTTCTCTCTCTCCTAAAAACTCTGTCACGCTCTCTCTCTCTCTCTAAAAGTTCCTCACCGAGCCTTAAAAAAAAAAGCTTTTCGTCTTTCGATTAAACAAAAATTCAGCATTCCATTTTCTCTCCTTATCCAAAATCAAAAGCGAATTACGCATTCTTGTTTTCTTCTGGGTTCTTATAGTTTATAGAGAGAGAGAGAAAGATAAAGTTAGGATTTTTCGAGAACAGATCTCTCTCTCTGTTCTTATTGAGAAAATTTTCTCCTCCTTAATAAAAAAATCAATTCTTTTGCAATTGTATGCGATCTGCGATAGTGGGTCAAACAGGGTTTTTCTGTTGGATTAGTGTTCGTTCAAAGACCGATAAAAAAAAAAAATCTCAGGACTTTGAGGCGAGATTAGGGTTTGTGGAATTCGGAAAGGGGCTTCCTTTGGAGTTTGGAGAATTAGTGATGCAGTGATTAGTTTTGTTTTTTTTTTTTTAACGGAAATCGACAAGAATGATAATCAAACGGAAACTGAAAACTCGAATGCCGAGTTCGAAACGATGCAGCAACTCAGCTAATGAGGAAGACGTAGCTCGGAAGAAGAGGAAGGTGAGCTTCAACGGTGGTGGTTACTATTACCCTCTCAATCTTCTCGGAGAGATCGCCGCCGGGATAGTTCCGGGGAAACTCAACGGAAAGAATGGTTTCTCTGCTTCGTGGTGCAAGGAAGTGTCTTGTTCTCCCGTCGAGGTAGAGCCTGAGTCAAAGTCAAAGAGGGTAGTTTCTGATCCTCCCCGTGGAAGGGATCGGACGGCTGATGTTTCTCGGCCACCGCTTGTGAGGACGTCAAGGGGACGAGTTCAGGTGCTTCCTTCCCGGTTTAACGACTCGGTTATCGAGAATTGGAGGAAAGATAGTAAGAGTAGCGACGAAGAACGAGAGGAAGAGGTTGAAGAATGCAGGAAGGAGAAAGTCAAAGCTAGTAGTAATAACCATAGTTTGAAAATCAGGCAGCAGGAAGCTAAGTTCACTCCTAGGAACCATAAGTATAGTAGCGTTGGTTTGTGTGATGAGAGTGATTATGAGGATAAGTGTGAAGAGATTGTAAGGTATAGTAATAACAGCGCTGACGTGAGGAAGCATAAGAGTAGCTCACGCACTACTACTACGCTTGCCTCTCTCCACGAGCAGCGTTTTATGGAAGAGGAGGTACGTCCGAAGAAAGAGGGTATTTATGGGCCAGAGGATTTTTATTCTGGTGATTTGGTTTGGGGTAAATCTGGGAGAAACGAGCCGTTTTGGCCGGCTATTGTTATCGATCCAATGACGCAAGCGCCGGAGCTTGTTTTGCGTTCTTGTATACCTGATGCTGCATGTGTCATGTTCTTTGGTCACTCTGGGACAGAGAATGAAAGGGTATGTGTATTGTCTTCTTGTATGATTTCTGAAAGCGGTTTGTTGGAGTATTTGGCTGTTGTTAACTTGAGTATGTAACAGGACTATGCATGGGTCAGAAGGGGCATGATCTTCCCTTTTGTGGATTATGTAGACAGGTGGGTCATCGCTAGTATCTTACAAAAAAGCTGTTGTTTGTTTGCATGTGGATATTTCGCTTAATAGTTACTTCTTACTTAGGTTTCAAGAACAGTCCGAACTGCGTGGATGCAACCCTGGTGATTTTCAGATGGCACTTGAAGAAGCTCTTTTGGCGGACCAAGGATTCACAGAGAAGCTGATGCAGGATATTCACATGGCCGCTGGTAACCAGACTTTTGATGATTCTGTCTACGGATGGATTCAAGAAGCTGCAGGCTCGAGCCAATATCTTGATCACGTTGCTCCAAGCCAGGCAAGTGTCTCGTTGCTTGGGGTTCCTTGAGGAGCATGTATCCTTGGTCCTCATACGAATTATGTTTATTCCTTGATGCTTATAGAAATTTTGTTTGCAGGACATTTTGAAGAAATACAGAAATCCAAGAGCATGTGTAGGATGTGGAATGGTCCTTTCTTTTAAGATGGCAAAGCAAATGAAAGCTCTGGTTCCCGGAGATCAATTATTGTGTAAACCTTGTTCAAGGGTACGTAAAGTTTCTGCTATGCTCCTTCTTGTTCAGTTTCAATTCAGTGAACTAAAACTAATTATCGTTGCAGTTGACAAAACCAAAACATGTTTGTGGTATATGCACGAAGACATGGAATCATTCTGATAGTCAGCGCTGGGTAAAAAGACATACGAATTATGTTTATATTTGTACAATCAGCTAATGTTTTCTCGCAATCTTACTGTTTGATTACGTATGGTGAATCAGGTGCGTTGTGATGGTTGTAAAATCTGGGTTCATGCAGTGTGTGATCAGATTACACATAAGCATTTTAAGGTACATGTCCATGTTCCTCTTTGTCAAGTCTACCTTGTTCCCAGTTACTTGCATGTGCTGAGATCAGTTTCATTTGATGATCTGAAGGACTTGGGGGAAACAGATTACTATTGTCCCACGTGCAGAACAAAGTTTAACTTTGATCTCTCAGATTCAGAAAAACAAGACTCAAAATCCAAGTAGGTCTATTAACTTCCAACTGTTTAATTCTTACAACAGTTGAATTGTGAATACCAAATTCTAAAGTTGAGAGTTTTCTGGTACAGACCTGGCAAAAACAATTCCCCGATGGTGCTTCCTGACAAGGTTATTGTTGTATGCTCCGGAGTAGAAGGCATATATTTTCCAAGCCTTCATTTGTAAGCTGACACCGTCTGATCTCTGTTTCACATTGTTTTCAATTTTACTGGCTCATAATTACTCTAGAAACCTCTAATTTCTCCAGACTTTTAGATATTTATGTTGAATGAAATACAGAGTAGCATTCTAACTTCATTTGGTTTATTTACAGAGTTGTATGTAAGTGTGGATCTTGTGGACCGGAAAGGAAAGCACTTAGTGAATGGGAAAGGCATACTGGTTCAAAAGCAAAAAATTGGAGGACTAGTGTTAAAGTTAAAAGCTCCAAGCTGCCTCTAGAAGAATGGGTTTGTGCAAATTTTCTTACTTTCCCTTTGGGGATATGATCTCTTTCTTTTGTATATCTCCTATCAATTACAAAAGGTTCGACTGCCATATTTTTTTTACTCTGCAGATGATGAAATTAGCAGAGTTCCACGCAAATGCTACTGCAGTAAAACCTCCTAAACGACCTTCTATAAAGCAGAGAAAGCAGAGGTTGCTTTCCTTCCTTAGAGGTACTAAGTAATTCGGATCTCAGAACTTAGCATAAAGTTTTTGCTGTATTGTGCGTTACTTATGTTGGCTTGTTCTTTCACTATTGACAGAAAAGTATGAGCCGGTCAACGTGAAGTGGACAACCGAGCGGTGTGCAGTTTGTAGATGGGTGGAAGATTGGGACTACAACAAGATCATTATCTGCAACAGGTGCTGTTCTAAAATGCGTAGTTGCTCTAATCTTTTCCGTACATAATCTGATAGTTGTTTTCTTGAAATGTTTAGTGGAAAATATCTGCCTTGTGAAGCATAGTCTAATATTATTTGAAAATTATATCTTCTGTTCCTTTTTCTCCTCAGATGTCAAATAGCAGTTCATCAGGAATGCTATGGGACGAGAAACGTTCGTGACTTCACATCATGGGTCTGCAAAGCCTGCGAGACACCTGAGATCAAACGAGAGTGTTGTCTCTGTCCTGTAAAAGGTAGGCGCATAGTTAAACATGGTCTTCCTAAGGTGTTCGTCACCGTAGTAATTGATATTCCTGGTGGCACCTATACATATTACTTAAAAGAGCATTGTTAGCTATCGATTCTCCTTTGAAGTTGGCATTTTCATTGAGAATTCTGCATTATTCCCGTCAACTAACTTTTGCCAATTTTTGTGTACTGATCAATAGGAGGTGCACTGAAGCCAACTGATGTGGAGACACTGTGGGTTCACGTGACATGTGCTTGGTTTCAGCCTGAAGTATGTTTTGCGAGTGATGAAAAAATGGAACCAGCTTTAGGGATTTTGAGTATTCCATCAAGTAATTTTGTGAAGGTACATACCTGATTCCTGGATCTCATATTCGCTCTATTGTTTCCATTGGATTTAGCTCCAACGGTTACTTGTTCCTAACCTTTCGGGAAGTTGCTCTATGTGCAAAACTAAAAAACAAGAAGCTCTTCTCCTTTTTGATGAATTCCAGATTTGTGTGATATGCAAGCAAATACATGGCTCATGCACTCAGTGTTGCAAATGCTCTACTTATTATCATGCCATGTGTGCTTCTCGAGCTGGGTATAGAATGGAGGTAAGAAGTTATTTACTTTATCAGACTCCTGCATTATTTCGTAAAATAAGCTCAGTCTCTAATATACTATATGTTTGTTTGGTAAATTTATGCACATTTTGAATGTAGTTGCACTGCTTGGAGAAAAATGGTCGACAGATAACAAAGATGGTGTCGTATTGTGCTTATCACAGGTAAATGGTCTTGATACTCTGCTGCAAAAATTTTCCTATCTGATTTTGGATTGTAAACATTGTTCTCTCTCTTGTTTCTGGTGCAGGGCCCCGAATCCAGATACTGTGCTAATTATACAAACGCCTTCAGGGGTCTTCTCTGCCAAAAGTCTTGCCCAAAACAAGAAGAGAACAGGCTCGAGGCTTATTTTAGCAAACAGAGAAGAAGTTGAAGAGTCCCCTGCAGAGGACGCTGTACCAGTTGATCCATTTTCTTGTGCTCGTTGTCGAGTATTTAAAAGAAAGGTTAATAGCAAGAAGGTAGTCGTTGTTGAATCTTTGAAAACTCGTCATGCATAGGTTCAAATCATCTTTTGTTCAGTAGGCTGATCCATTGTGTGGGTGCTTGTGATTTATAGAGGACTGAAGAAGAAGGTATTCCTCACCACACAGGAGGACCACGTCATCATCCTTCAGAGGCGATCCAAACACTGAATGCTTTCAGGGTAAGAAGTTGTATTTTCTGTAGTGCTAATAAGCAAAATGCATCAAGCAACGCATCTAGGAACTGAATCATTTTGTTAAATATAATTGTGTAGCATGTGGCAGAAGAACCCAAATCATTTTCCTCGTTCAGGGAACGGCTTCACCACTTGCAGGTAAGCTTTTCCATAAGTTTGAAAACGGATTACGTACCTGTATCTTGATGTATCAACATCTTACGAGTTTCATGTCTTGTGACAGAGGACAGAAATGGATCGGGTCTGCTTTGGTCGATCTGGGATACATGGTTGGGGTCTTTTCGCAATAAGAAATATTCAAGAAGGAGAAATGGTAGGCAGAGCCATCTGAACATACTTCTTCCATGAAGGAAAGCTGTTTCCTTCCCTCTGTTGTGTGAAGTGTTGAAATGTATTCTCTTTTCAGGTTCTTGAATACCGCGGGGAACAAGTGAGAGGAATCATTGCAGACTTGAGGGAAGCAAGATATCGTAGGGAAGGGAAGGATTGCTATGTGAGTTGAAACCGATATTTCTCTTTATACAGTCTTGAAATGAATTTGTGCATAGATTTGTGAAACTTTTATGTTTGTATTGAATTTGTTGCAGCTGTTTAAGATCAGTGAGGAAGTAGTGGTGGATGCTACAGAAAAAGGGAATATCGCTCGACTAATAAATCATTCAGTAAGCAATTCATCATGTACACTTGATTGATCACCAACATAGAGTCTTGAGTCCAAAACCTAACTAGTGTGTTGTGTGATGCAGTGTATGCCAAATTGCTATGCAAGGATAATGAGCGTAGGAGATGACGAAAGTCGGATTGTTCTGATTGCCAAGAGCACAGTACCTGCTGGGGAGGAGTTAACGTACGTATACATTGCTCTCTTTACACAATTAACACATCACCCTTTGATTCATTCATAAAGTATGACATGGTTGTGTGTGTTTTGGCAGATATGATTACTTGTTTGATCCAGATGAGCCGGATGAATTCAAGGTGCCATGTCTATGCAAATCTGTCAACTGCAGGAAATTCATGAATTAGTGACCCTTTGGTGGAGCTGCTCTTTACACATAAGAAGAAGTAGAAGCCAAGAACCTGACTACTAACACAAGAACCTGTTGCTCTCCACGCTTGAATAGGAATCTCAGGGAGCTTAAGCTGATCAACCTGATCCTTTACATAGACACCTTTTTCTCGATGTCCGACTAAGAAACTTCTTCAGTTATTTATTATAAGCTCCCAAGTTATTTTGTCTTGTAGGTAGAAAGACTAGAGAGGTTTGTAGCTTAGTCGTTTCTTATTTCCCATTTCTGTATAGCTAACTCTTTCGAACCTTATCCTTTTAGGGTTTTCTTTCGATTACTCGAATATCATCAAAAGGCAAAAAAATGAAAAGAGACCTGAAAGCACTTTTTTCGTTCTCTCTACTGTTTTATTAGTTTCTTTCGGCACGAAACGAGTAAAGAGGGCACCAAAGAAAGGAACAAAAGAAGAAATAAGCAATGGATTTTGAGAAGGGAAAGAAATTTGCATTGGAAAGTAAAAGATAAAAACAAAACGAAACAAAACAGAAAGGAGATGGAATTATAGAAATGTCTTAATGTGTACTTTGAGGAGAATGATGTATCCGACTTATTACTGACTCATCAGATTCATTAACTAATGATTCCGTTACCTTTGGAGATACATCCCCAACTAGACCTCCTCCACTAGGACCATTACCATCATCAGTTTCAACTTCAGATTCCTTCTTCTCTTCTGCTTCTTCCATGTTGTCGTCTTCAGGCAAATCCTTCCGCTCATCAACCACCATAGCCTCGAGAGCCGGTGAAGCAATTGTCAAGGTAACGGTATCACCTTCTGTAATACCATCATGTTCAGGGGCCGTCTTCATTGTTTGGTCTACAGCAGCTCCATCATCTGGCTTTGCTTCTTCCTCATAACCTTCAATGTGATCTGGGACCACAGGAATTAGAGCCTCCGCTGACTTGTCTGGGATGGGAGACAAAGATTTTTCGTCTACTGTTTTTATCTCCAATCCGGCATCAACAGGTGACGACACTTTTTGCTGTTCCTTTTGGAATGCGTCTGAATCCGACACATCCGCAATTTTCACATCTGCTGTCTCCATGGAATTATTTCCTTTCATTACATCGGTCATTTCATCATTGTTATCGACTTCAACCAAATTGGAAGGTGAGGCTTGAGGTGGCCTGTGAATTTCCACATTTGGAAGACCCTTCATTTCAAATCTCTGCTCCTTGTAGAGGTCCATTGCTATCTGAAAATGAGAAGAATCACAGTATCGTATTAACATAAGTCTCGGGAGCTAATACTAGAATCTTATTTTACTTGTAGTGGTGCATTTACCTGAAACACTGAACTGTTTTGAGAAGGAAACAATGCAAGAGTCGCCAAGGACGAACTGTTGTTTTTTAGCACTCTCTTCCCACCTTCCTGTCATCAAAAGCATACAGAGATATGAGAAAAGGGTCTCATAGTCGTGCAATTAGAATGATTGATGCTGATGTTTGAGGAAAGGGGGTTTTACCTTGAGATTTACAAACACAGCAGCTCCATCATCAGTTGGTTGACGTTCTTCAACCATCAATAAGCTAATGCATTTAAGCAGCTCTGGATCAACAAGTTCTAGCGATATATCAAGCTTTGAGAGATAATGCCGGCAATAACGTTCACTCTGATCAGTTGTTTCCGTAACAGCATCTTCAGCCGCAACTTCCACATTGATTTTAAGAGAACTCGCAGGCAGTTCTTTTGCTGGAGATGTTAGATTAGACGCAGCTTCGACGCTTTTCGCCCTGTTACTACCAGAGTGACTTGTTTGGCCGCCAAGAGACTCATCATCAGCAACCTGCGCCGAGTTATCATCTTTAACAGACATTGATGAGACTTCCATGCTCGCATCTCCATTTCGAGTTTTCCATTCATCTGCACCAGACTCCCAACCCCGGCTATGCATCCGCCTGTTATGGTCCCACTCAGATCCCGCATACATGTTCGAATCATCCCTGAAAACACTGTTACTCATATCCCCAAAAAAGCCATGCATGTGGGAAGCGCCCGAGCCATCCATCATATTCTGCCATCCAAGAGGACGCATGTGACCAGGAAACCTCTCAGCATCCGGTATGTGATAAGGGATTCCAGAATGGTTCATTTCCATTGAAGGCCTCACCCCAAAGATAGATTGAGATGGGAATTGTGGTATCATGGTTTGGAAAGCTCCATGAGGCTGAACGTGCTGAAATGGAATAAATCCATTCGGAAGTGGAGCTGGCCAGCTTTGGACACCTCTCCAAACATTGGCTTGCCCTCTTCCCATCATGGGATCAACGCCTCTCTTATAACGCCCACCGGTATTGTTCCTGTTATCATCTTCTCGAGGGCCCACTCTAGGGCTATTGATGCCACTCCTAGATTCCGGTCGTGGCGGAAAAGAAGAACTGTTCTGGTTGGCTTTATTGTTAAAGGATAATTCTGCCTGGGATGTATCATCTGCCGCAAGCCTTTCATCCTCACCAGCTGAAAAATCCCTAGCATTGTTCCTATGGCCTGTTTCTTCAACCTCAAGACTCCGTCTTCCACCACTCCGATTATTGAATCTCCGGTCAAGACTTGTCGAAGAGGGAGATCTTTCAACCATGGGCCGGGGAGAAGCTTTTGCGGTGGACAACCTTTCACCCTGAAACTCGCCCAAAACACCATCTTCCATCTTTCCGGTTTTCTCAGACATTTTGTGTCTTGTACCTCTCTCTGATCCTCCAGAATGCTCAGCCGCCTCCCTGGAAAAGACCCCTTTGGTTATCTGATCCGACACATTCCTGTTTCACAATAAGAAGATTACAATCAATCTCAACTTTCAAGCTTCCTCAAAAACTTACCACAAAACATAAGTTCTACAATTCAGGCAGCAGCCCGAATCTCCATTAGAATTCATGTACACAATTGAAACCATAAAAGTCCAAGGCCACGCACACAGAACGTTTCACGTATACAGAGCAACAATCACAACACTGAAATGCTTTAAGGACAAATCATACCCATTCTCTTCTTGAACCACCGAACTGGAAGGTTGGCGATCTGATCTTATCATATCACCATCAGGCTCTGCTCTGCTAGTTTTAGTGCCCATGACGACCTCCTGATAATCCTGATAATCTGGGGACTTCCTACCTTCCCTTCTGTCCTTGTACCGACCACTATGATCATCTACACGCGACACATCACGATCATTATCCCTTTCCCGGTCACTTTTACTTCGTTTCCCATCATGATAATAATCACGACTACGGTCTTTTTCTCTGTCATGGGTCCTGTCCCTATCATGATCCCTGTCACGATCCCTACTCCTATCACGGTCCCAATCTCTTTCATGGTAACGGTCATGCTCATAATCCCGACGATCGCGATCACGTTCCCTATCCCGTTCCCTATCTCGCTCATAGTCACGATCACGATCCCGTCCTCGTTCTCGGTCCCGTTCATTTCGGTCACTTTCTCTCTCATAATCCCGATTGCGTTCACGGTCATGATATCCATCAAGTTCACTGTCAGGCTCATGACCATGGTCACTATCCTGTAACTTAGATTTTCTTTTACTTTCATCTCGGAGAAGCTTTTCGTCAGACCTAGGATGCTCTTTAGTAGATCGACCATCTCTCTGCTTGTCACCTTTCTGTTTAGTGTCTTCTTCCTTGTCCTCCCGGTATTTATCTCTGGATTTCTCAACCTTCTGTTTTCCATCTTTAACGTAGTCATCTTTAATGTAGTCATCACCAACATCATCACTGTTATCTTGATGCTTGTCTCCAGCACCATGATCATCCCTCTTACGCCTTGATCGCTTCTCCGTATGATTTTCCGTACCTGGACTCTTCAGCTGATCCTGAGCTTTTGACTCTGAATCCAAAGGTGAAACAGAAAGATTAGCAAAACCTAATGCACAAAACCCTTTTGCATCTTCCTAAACTACCCAATTGAATATGAAGAATCTAACTAAAAATACATACATTTGCAAATTTTCAGATCTTTTAACCAGTTACATGCAGCGTCGAATACAACAGCAAGCAAAGCAGCACTAACTACAATTTTGATACTTGGTATACAAAAACGATAGAAAACAGATTGTTCTTGCTTTTTTGACCTACGACTGACTGACAAATCTCATAAGCGACATCAACGAAAAGCACGAATCTCAATTAAATCAGAAGCCAATGTATTCATTATAAGGTTCTAGTGCCTATCTATTTGAAGGTGGTCGAGAGATCTTACCAGTCTTATCAGAGACAGCCTTGGATTTATGGTGGTCTTCACCATCATAAAGCTTGTCGCTTTTGCTTTCTTTATACTTCCTATCTTTTTCCCTGTCCTTGTCCTTGTCAAGCTCTTTGCTTTCCCTTCTGCTAGAGTCTCTATGCTTCCCCTCGCTTTTCTTCTTCGTCTCCTCACCATCTCCTTCCTCTCTCCTCCTACTACTCTTCTCACTAGACGCCTTTGTCTTCTTCGAACTCTCCCCTTTCTCGTCATCTTTACCATTCCACCTATCGTTACCACTCTCACCACTTTTCCCTTTCCTCCGCTTCGAGGATGTGTACTCCTCGTAGTACTCGCCATTAACCGAATCGTAATACTCCTTGGAATCAAGCTTTCTCTTGTCCCCAGAACCAGAATCCTTCGAAACCCTAGCGCTACTCTCATCTTTGCTGCTCTTCCTCTCCTTCAAACTCGACTCTTTCTCCGAATCAGAGTACTCTCTCGCATCCTTATGCTTGCTCGATTTGTGCCTCGTACTCCTTGGCATCTCGACAGTAGTAAGTGAAATCAGATAAAATAAAAAGAGGGGAAAAAATCGAACTTCACAATCACAAAACCCCAATCTACGATTCTTCTTCGATTTCGATGGAAACCCTAATCGAGGTTTTCAGGGATTTGATCTCACAAGCAAGTCGCGAAACGATGCAAAGACTTTCGGGGCGGTTGAGAAAGACGGCGGCGGAAGAATCCAGATCGCCGGCGATTCGACTGCCGGCGGCGAGATTTAAATGGAGAAATTACAAAAGAGCCACGGAGCGGGAGATAGAGGATAAAAAAAATATGGAAGAGAGAGAGAGAGCCCTTTCGATGCTCCTTAAGAGGAAGAAGAAAAAAACGAGAAAATGTGTTGCGTTCGATTAACTGTTTTCTTTCAGACAAGGGGAAGACCAAGGGATTAAAATCCGCTAATGACGATATTAGCCTCTTAACTTCTCTTTTATTACGGTTTTTTGCCCCTCAGGTCATTGGGTCGAATCTCGCTTGCGCCGGTTAGTGCTTCGGTTATTTCACGTTCGGTCATCCATCCAGTCTGTGATCGCCACGTCAATGCGAAAGAAAAACTGGCGACAGCTGGAGCCTCAATATGGGAGTGAACTATCGAAGCCCAATAAAGAACTCTAAAGGCCCATTAATCTTGTCAAGGCCCAACTTGAGTAAGATATTTGTTTAGAAATCAAATGGGCGGACGTAGACGTGAGTCGACCTCGAGGCGCGAGGCCTCAGGCGTACTTCATCACGCAACTCTCACGAGCTTCTCTGTCGTTATATACGACTTTCGTTTTTTTCTTAATTTCTTTAAATTCGGGAAATTTAATCCGTTTTTTTTTCGAATGTGAAGAAGTTGCGTGTCGTCTCCAGATCTCTCTCTCGTTCTCAGTGTCAAATTGATCGGTTCCTCTTAGCCGTAAGCTTCTTTAACTCGATTAATTGTAAATTTTGGAAGTGTCGAGTTTTAACATTTCTGGTCTGAATTTGATGCAGAGGTTTGTTTGTGTTGTGGGATGGCACTTTGTGGTGTCTGTTCGACACCAAATCTAGGGAATTTGGAAGTTTTGCAGTCTGGTCGGAACTCAAGCATTGGTCCGAAAGGAAACCGTAATCTATGGTTTCGTGCTAAACCTTTGAAACTTGGTTGTTCGTCTTCTTTGAAAGCTTCGTCATCGTCTAATGTGGAGATGGAGGAAGATGTTCAGAACAGTGAATCAGCGCATGTGATGCAGTTCAAGTGGAACGATTTCAAGATTCTTGATCGTGTTAGCATTGGTCATGGCGGCCGGGTATATATTATTATTACCAAAGATTCGATTGTCGTGTTTCTATATTTAGTTATGTCGGTTTTTTGGATTGACTTTACTTTTGTGTTCTTCTTTTTTATTTGGCAGGCTGATGAGCTTGTGTTCGAAGCTGTAGTTCAGGTTCCAGATAGGTCAGTTTCTACTTCATTGTAATTACGAGGTTTCAAGATGAATGATTTCCAGGGGCTTCATCTATGTGCCCTGCTTCGATTTCGCAGCCCTTTGTTTAACCAAGGAGTTGTACTTCGGAAATTGAATACCACTCACGCTCAAAGAAGAGGAAGAAGAGCTATACAAGTTCGTGTTTCCTTTCGAGTTACAATAATTTTATTCTTCTTATGTTTGCTTAGTGTATGTAATTACCACTCGCTGCAGGTACTGAAAAAGCTAGTTCGTCGTAGGCTTCTGTACCATTCTTACTCAATGCAAGTTCACGGTTATATCTCCAATAACTTTGGGGATGATCCCTACTCATTTACCCTCGTACACGGGGTAAATTCTTCCCATAAATGTGGTCTGAATGCTGCAGACATACTAGCGTTTATTAATCTTTATCTCTTCTTGTAGTGCCATGGGAGTTTTTCGATTAGGCACTGGCTTCAACAATCTGATTGGCTTCCAACGTTAGAAGCTACTCTTGCGTTAGATGAAGAATCCTTTAGAAGAGTAGGGGATGATACAACTGGAGGGCCTGCAGTTTCAAGGCAGTTAAGACTAATCCGTATATTAATGAGGGATATTTTAATCGGAGTATGTATTTGTGTCCTTTAAACAACCAGAACAGTTCTTTGTTGTGGTCATGATTTGCTTAACATGTCTTTCTTTATCTTGAAGGTCAATTACTTGCACAGCCATGGTCTTGCTCACACAGAACTGAGATTGGAAAATGTGCATATTAGCCCTGTAGATAGACATATCAAAGTTAGTATACACTTTAACTTTGTCGCTTAGCTATGTACGTTTCAGTTCTATTCTGAATTTTTTTGGTTACAACTATAGGTTGGGATTCTCGGAAATGCTGCTGACTTTTACGGGGATGTTCCAAGTACTAGCAGCGCTTATAGTACCATGGACAGAAGACAAATGATGATAGCTTTTGACATGAGGTATTTTTGAGATTACATGTTAACCATAGTTTCTGTTTACTCTGCCTAATTTTACATCTCCTTTTCATGGTGAAAAAGATGTGTTGGATTCATGATGGCAAAAATGGTACTTCAAGAACTGATGGATCCTTTAATCTTTGCGAAACTGAAGTCTTTTCTTGCAAAGGTATATTATTAACTGGGCTACAGAGTGTGCCTTATGTAAGATGAGTATGATGTTAAATACTCTTCTTAATGTATGTCTAGGGGAATGATCCTTCTTCTCTACGGGAATTCTTTGTGACGACGCTCAATACAAACTCAGAATCTGGTAATACTGGAGTTCAAGTAAGTACTCAGCCAAGCCAAGTGCTATCTTGCCCCCTCTCAGCATAATTGCTAGCAATTTCACTCTCTGCCGTGAGATTATACAGTTGTTACCATCACCTCTTGTATTGCTCGCAGATACTTGATAGAAACTGGGGAGCAGGTTGGCACCTTTTATCTTCATTGATTGCTACCAGACCTTCTAAAAGAATAAGGTAACATAACATTAGTAAACGATACTATGATTAGTCTATCGAACTAAGAAGAAACATTAACAAAACGTGTTTGGGGTTTGGTGCAGTTGCTTGGATGCTCTTAAGCATCCTTTTTTATGTGGACCAAGATGGCGTGTTTCCCCATCAATGGATATCATCAGATGGGGTCTTGGATCAACCGCAGTAAGGATTTCTGAAGAATACATTTATCGCATGCCTCAGGTATGTATATACGAAATGTTTTCTCTATAAGTTTGAAAAGTTTGAACCTTTACTCACCCAAAAGACTAAAAATCTTCTGCAGCGCCAAAGACTTGCCCACTTCATTGAACTAATGGAGATGCTAAACCCATGTCCAAAACCAAATGTATGAATTGCAACCTCTCATGCTTCTTTAACTTTTGATTTATCGCACTGAAAAGTGTGTTAATTCGTGATTTTAAACATGGTTTTAATCTCTTGGTTAAACACAGTGTTGGTTGGAGCTTTTGCCGGGAAAATGGCGTCTGTTATACTCAACTGGAAAGCACATTGGTTTAACTCTGCGTCAGCCCTCTACACGTGCTCTGATAGGGAATGTTCACTTAACAATAACCAGAGCATCAAATGGGAACAACACTTCACTATCATTCACCTCTGATATAGGCTTCATCGCCATAACCAGCAAAGAGTGGCCACACAACAAAACCGGAGCCACGGGTAA
>OVBB01000056.1:0-78348 GCA_900406415.1 Isatis lusitanica
AGCAAACGAAACGTCTTATGATGCCCTTAACAACACTCCTTGTCTACGTCCATCTTTGATCTCTAAAGCATCTGTTCGTCAAGTAAGAGATAGAATACCAAGAGGTGCTTTTTGTCATCGTGGTAATTACTGGTATCAAAAGAGTAATTTGTATCTTTTGTTTCAGAGAAGAGGAAGAGCTGGTCGTGTTATGCCTGGAGAATGTTATCACCTTTATCCTAAAAAGGCCTATGATGCTTTCGATGATTTCCAGCGACCAGAGCTTCTAAGGTCTCCGCTACAGTCTTTGTGTCTACAGATCAAAAGCTTAAGGCTTGGAAACATTTCAGAGTTCCTTTCCAAGGCGTTGCAATCTCCAGAACCTTTATCGGTATGTTCCCCTCTTTTACTTATCCGTTGAGGGTATACAATACTAACTGTGATGGTCAGTGTTGATTTCGCAGGTCCAGAACGCTGTTGAAGATCTGAAGATTATTGGTGCTCTTGATGACAATGAAAACTTAACTGTTTTAGGTTTATCTGAGGCACTTCATAGTTCATATGATTTTCTCAAATTTCTTGAATGCAGGAACTCATTATATATGATGTGTGCAGGGGAATATTTGTCAATGCTTCCTGTGGAGCCTAAACTTGGAAAAATGATGGTTTTAGGATCTATCTTCAGCTGTCTAGATCCAATACTGACAATTGTGGCTGGTCTTGGTGTCAAAGACCCATTCATTCCGCGCTTTGACGAAAACAATGTAAGTTTTTTGTACATATGAGTAGCAAACCCAATGACGTATCTTTTTATAAGTCACTGACTCCTTTTATTGCAGGTACCAGACAATTCAGCAAAGTCCTATTTCTCTGCCGGTAGTTACAGTGATCATTTGACGCTGGTTCGAGTATACGATGGCTGGAAAAAAGCCCAAAAAGAATGGAGTGGTCAAGAGTTTTGCTGGAATAACTATCTTTCTCCTCAAACTCTGAAAGCCATAGGTTCTATGCGGGAACAGTTTCTCTGTCTCCTCGAAGACGCCTCTCTGGTTTCCAACATTGAAGAGTGCAATAAGCTAAGTCATGACGAACATCTTGTCCGCGCAATCATCTGTGGAGGCTTGTTCCCTGGAGTTTCCTCTGTTGTGGTCAGTCTTTTTACCTTGTCGCTTAATTTCTAACCATATTCTCTGTTCCACCAGATTTTGCTCTTGTCCATGTCGAAACTAATGTTGGTACAGAATCACGTGGACAATGTTATTATATTCGAGACACTGGATGAGAAGCAGGCGCGTCTTTGCCCTGTAAGTGCATGCTCTCAGAATTTGGAATCTTCAACCTAAAGCAGATCAGCTCTTAGAAAAGTTGCTAATTATAACCACATTGTGCTGTGTAGAACACTGTGAATGGCTTGGTACCATGGATTCCATATCCTTGGCTAGTCTATAACCAGAAAGTGAAAGTTAAATCTGTTTCTCTCCGAGATTCCACCGGTGTATCTGATTCTGCGCTTCTTTTGTTTGGAGGCAATCTCTCTCCCGGTTCAACTGTAAGTATACTTGTACTCATATCTCTCTCTCTTAGTCTTCTATCTTCCTTTACGTTGAATTGTTTCTCTATAGGATGGTCATCTAACAATGCTGGGAGGTTTTCTCGAGTTTTTCATGAGACCTTCTCTGGCAAATACTTACCTTTCGTTGAAAACCGAGCTCGATCAACTTATTCAGACTAAGGTAACACAAAAAACTAAGCCCCAAAGGCCTTTGAGTCTGACAATGGGATTAATGAAAAGCATTCTGTTTTTTTTTTCTCCCTTTCTTTTCTAATAGCTTCAGAATCCAAGACGTGAGAACAAGCTCAATGACGAACTCGTATCGGCGATAAGGTTACTTGTCTCTGAAGACAAATGCGAGGGCCGGTTTGTCTAAAACTGTCAAGTTTTAAGCGAATACACTGAGGCATACAATGGTCAGGAACACAAATTTCATTTCCTTTTTGACAAAAATATTTGAATTTGAATGATCGTAGAATAGGTGTTATGTCCTGATTATTCAAGAGGTGACTATACATGTAAACTTTCTTAATAATATGTAAATATAATACAAACAACATGGTTATATACTTATTTGACAATTCTGAAAATTATTCATAAAGCGAATATCAGATAGCTAAAATTTAATTTTTGGCGTCTGATGATAAATATTCCGATCCGACTACAAGAATTTACAGTATAGGACGAATGCAGTAAATATTTATTTTACACCGGCTGCCTCTGCAGTAGCTCAAAAGCTTTGAAAAGAACCGGCTTGAACCGGTTTATATCAACGGTCACGTTCTGCTGTACCAAATAAACCGACTTGAACGCTTCCCACCCGCGTTTCGCAACCGCCGATGGATCTCTGAGGATCTCGTGATCGCGTCCGTACTTGTGCGCAAGCGTGCTCTCCTCTGCCTCGATCTTGTACTCCAAATACCTCAGATTCATCCCCTTGGACGGATTCTCGAAATCCGTCTTCGCGAGCCACTCGAATCCACCGATCGGAAGAATCTGAATCACGACCGCGTTCTCCGGCAAGAACACCATGTTCGTAAGCCCCGCGCCGTGAACGCCGAGCATGGCGTCGCACGAATTCACCGTTTGCGAGAAACTCGCGAGGCCTGTGTTCGCTTCCGCCACCACGACTTTGAATCCGATTTGTCTCGCCGCTCTCGCGATCTCCCCGGCGTTCGTGAACGCTCGCGATCTCCCCCTTGACAGAAGCAGGAGCCGTGGCCTCCGCCGCAGAATCTGTCTCGTAGTCACGGCGGCGTTTCTCAGCGAGTATGCGTCTCTTAGGAATCTCCGGAAGTCGGACATCGAATACTCAGAATTCGAAGGATCGATCGTGAGCTCTTTGTAATACTCTGGATGGCGGTTGAGACCGACGACGACGCTGCTGAAACAGTGCGTTTCGTCTTCTCCGTCGATGTAAATAAGTTCGTAATTCGAGAGGCTCCTCAATATTTCTTTAAATTTGTTGATCCACGGTTCATTCTTGTTCGTCACGAGGAACCGAACTTCTCCGTTGAATCTACGCGCCGTCGTGTACAGAGGAATCACGATGTCTGTGAAATCGTGGAAGTTGTTCATCGCGTAGCCTCCGAGTGAGAAAAGCATCGCCGGGACGCTGTGAGTCCTCACGCAACGCGAGAAATTAGCGTTCTCTAATTGGCCAGCGTTTTGTTCCAATTTCACCGTCCATTCTCTCACGCGAACCATCGCCGCAACGTCACCTTTTCTCGCGTAAGGTCTCATATGCCACGTGGAATTTCCCGAAAACGCAGAAGTGATCGCCGCAAGAATCGTTGCGGACTTACCGTGGATTCTTACGTCGCCGCTTAATTCGCATAACTCTGTTCTTGCTAGCTTCTTACATATAGGTTTTATTGTCTCCTCCATTTTATTTCCCTCTGAAAATCACCAAACGAATTAAACATTGTCAGAATCATAAGTATATTGAGATTGATTAAAACCATAACCAAAAAAATTGCAAAGACAATTGTTAAGAATGTGAACCTAAAATAGCTTGTTCTTTGGAGACTGTAATAGTTTTAGTATGATTCTTGGGCAAGCTTGTGTCGTTGCGGACACTAAGATTTTCATCTTCAGAACGTATTAAGCTCTGAGTGATTGTTGCATTTGATGTAATGTTATTCTGATTCGTAGGGATAGTAAGATTCTCAGAATCTCCTGACGTTGTATTATTGCTGCTACTCAACGCTTGCGGTTTCTGCGTTTCTGTTATTCTCAGCATCCTGAGACCAGCGTCCACTGATAATTGCAACTCCACTGAAGAAATAAAGAAAGAAGAACGTTAGATGTTTCTGCGTATTCTGGCGTTTTGAAAGCGCTGTAAAGGGACTTACCGATTGGCAATGGGCTGAGATAAGGTTTAAAGACAGTGCAAAGAGTAAAGACGAAGAGAAGAGAGGCAATGAAAGCTCCATAGCCAAGTCTTTTCTGTTCGTTTTTGCTAAAGCTACGAGCAAGTATTGTATCGTAAAGAAGATCCTTCTCTGTCATTTCTCGTGTCTCGCAAGTTACACAAAACTTTTTACTTTCTTGTGCTGCAAGGGAACTTTAGAAACAGAGTTTACTCGCAAATGTAGAGATATGTGAATGAAGGTGAGAGAGAGGATTGTGAAAAGCATATAAGAAGAACTTGTTCTACGACATTGCTACTCGTGTTCAAAGATTGTATCTGTTAATGTCGGGATCTTAAGACATGATCAGGAAGAGAAATTTTAGGTGTTGAATATCAAAAAATTTAAAAGTAATATAATTATTAAAAGAAAATGACTTTATTAATTTATAAGTCTGGGGATTGTCGGCACTGGAGATGAAGGATTTGGAGGGCATGAAGTTGTTAGTAGTAGAAGAATAAGTCTTCTAGTAAGCAAGCAGCTTTATTAATGCTCCCCACGATTTTTCTTTTAAGCTTCGTTCTAGGTAAATTAATATTTATATAAATAAATGAACACCAAACAACTTATAAACAAAACAAAGAAAAAGTCTCAAACTACTTACTTAAAAGATATGGAATACTTTTAAGAAGTACAAGTTCGAAGTTACGTAATTTATATACTTTGGGGATGCTTTCTTTTTGTGAGTACACATGAAAATGAGGATGAAACAAAGTTTTCGTACATGCAATACAATATCCAATATGTGTTCTAGAATAGGTACTGTTCGTAAATCGTAATTTTAGGTTAGAAACTCATAGGTTAGTAATCACAGCATCATGCGTTCGTACGCGTAACATTACATTGAGTAAAGGGTGGACATGCTCTAAAATAACAACCACAGTGTAAAAATGGACAACTATTTGAACTATGCATCTTTTTAAACATGTTTTCGTTGTACATGTTCAAAATAATTAAAAAGAAAAAAAGAAATGAAAGGAAGTTTGTAGTTGACTGTTATGACACAACCAAAATCTAAATGATTGATTGATTGTTGATTGTTTAGTTTTTGTTTCCTTGAGACCAATCAACGAAGGAGGCAGAATCAAATTTGGCCTGAAAGCTATGAATCAACTAACAGTTGGTGAAATTTTTCTATATTTATGTTAAGCTTGGTTGTTCAATTGTCTTTGGACTTTTTCCAATAGTCTCTCATTATGCTTTTCATTTTTTTCAATATATATGAATATATAAATAAATGTATAGACTTATTAAATTGTAAACTATCTCCATCTAATTAGATCGATTGACTCGGTTAAAAATTGTCAAGTAGCTAAAATAAATTCCGTATTTACTACGTATATATATATCGTTACCCAATCTAAAAAAAAAAAGAGTTTGTGATTGTAATGTCATATACGGATGTGATTGATGATGTAGTTCTAAAATTGGATCATCACCTAACAAAACCTATCTTCTAGTTATAATCATGGGTGCAATTTCTTTTCTAACAATGATTACTTTTGTTATCCCTTGTTTTTTTCCCCCGCTATAACTTGAGGCTTACTACTGGAATCTGGAGGACTAAATCTACATTTTCAAAAAGCATATATTTTATGATCCAAAACGTGCGGTGATTACCTCAATACCCAATCGAAATGTGTCAAGCAATATGTGGATTTATTTTTCATTAGTTAGGTGATAATCAAGAAGAAACATCACAATAATAATAACAATATTAAGTGAGTTGTTAAGCAGGAAAGAGACATTTTAACAAGTTCCGTGTCATATAGTCTATATGGTGGGTCGCATGACGACGTACGTGTGCACCTTCCAGTTCCAATATACGTTTTTTTTTTAAATGGTATTTATTACTAAATAAAAATGATTATGTAGATAAATAAAAATATATTTATTTAAAGTATGGGTAGTGTAATCAGTTCGAAATTAATTATTTATGTTTTATGATAAAATTGGTACAAAATCAAGAAACATTGTGAGCAAACGATCCACATATAACTGTTTAACATCTTACAAGTGCTGAAAAAATATTTAAGAATATATTGGATCCGTTTTCTTTGTATCGTGATTAACTAGTCAAAAAAAACAAAACCATATCACGTACATTTTACATGGTTGAGAATGAAGAACACAAGAAACCATGAACAGTGTGGTAGACTTCATGAATCAACGAAATATAAAAAAAAAGTGATTCCCTTTGTTACATGCAGGAACTTCTTGTTAGTTTGGCTTTTGTAATAAACATACATGCATGCCACTTTTCTTTATTGGTGATTGCGCACGTTAAAAATAGTTATTTAAACTTCATTAGGAGGAAATTTTTTAGTTATATTATCTTTAGTAGTATGCATATAGGCAGAGAAATCTGTTTAGGTGAAATTTTGAAAGAAAAATGAAGATGAGAGAAAATGTGTGGATGTGTGATAAAAGAACCAATTCTCTCTCATAAATTGTAAACCGGTCATTGCATCATCCCAAAATGTTATTACATAAACAGAAACACTCATTCACCGAACATGTTTCTGATAGAATCATTCTCTTATACTATAAATAATATTTGAAAAACAAAAATTCAAAAATATAGCGGAGAGACATGATAGATGGATAGAAGGTTATAAAAGATCATCATTTTCACTAACAAATAGGAAACGATATGCTTAAATAAGTCAGTAAACGCAAGCAAGTGCCGCGCCAACAGCCCAAGCACGGTTGGCCTCACTGCGGTTGAAGCGGCTTGACACTCTCTAGTTTCTCTTCTAAGTTCCATCCCCTGTAACCCAATCACAAGAGTTTTTAGTTTTGCGCTTAAAATACCAACTCTTGAGTGATACAAAGAGGTAATACACAAATTTCTTCACCTTTCAGCAGCTTCCCTTTTGAACGAATCGAGTTGTGTCTCAAGCACAGCACACGCAGACTGAATCTCCATATTCTTCACACAGAGCTGTCTCCATTCTTGAGATAGCGCATTGAGCTCGTACGCTGTGGTTTGCTGATGTGACCACACAACAAAAGTTTCAGATTACCCCATAAACAAAGAGGAGAGTGCAAGGAAGAAATTTGTAAAAGATACTTCAAAAGTATTATCACCTGATGATACTTCCTTTCACGATTTACTTTCTCAATCTCCTCGTTCTGCTCCTGAGCTAGTCTTTGCATTCTGGAAAGAGAGACCAAGTAGAGTGTTAAAGATCAATCTCGCTGTATTTAAGTTCCAAAAGCCACTAATTAGGTAAGAGTACTGTATGTCCCAAGTACACAAAGAGCATCTTATGTTTCATACGACCAAAGAAGCTCTCGCACAGAAAGAACATGAAGACAAACACAAAGCAAGTCTCATGTACAGCAGCTTATGCAGACAACAAATTATCAAGTATGCTTCCACAGGATAAACACTACCCATCAGCTAAAGAGCTTGAATCCTTTTAATCACAAGTTAAAATGTAACTGCAGACAATTCGAGCAATGCTGCTTCATATATGAACAAACCTGGTCAAGAATACTTCTAGCCGATGGTTGTTTTGTCTCCAAAGCTCGGGGCCAAGTTTTGCCATCATTTCCAAATTCTCAATCCTGCGAATTAACAAATCCACGGATTAAGAGAGGAATGCAGCATGTAACAACTTGTAAGAAGAGAATCATACATTAAAAACATTAATAAATTGTGCTTACTCGAACATCTTCTGTTGCAATGACCGTTGATTCTTCTGAAGAGACTGCTTCCAGGCAGCATCATCATTTTTCTTACTAGCAGGCGGCATTTCAAGCTTGTACCGGGATTCAAAATCGATCCGCACAGGAGGCTTCCCGGCTCGAACACGCTCATACTCTTTGCCGAGGACTGGGCAGTTCTGATATTCGTTTTCCACCAACCAAAGGAGACAAAAGCAATCAATACATGAGACATTGGATAAAGAATTTCTAAACCCTGAAGCCAACTACAAGATCCATAAACAGTTCTTCTACTTTCAGGAAAAGCTATAGATAATCAAAATCTCCAGAGAAAGTCCTATCAATAAAGTAACTGAAAGAAGAAAAAAAGAAGGGACTCTGCTGATGAGGTTCCATCCAATCGTAAGATTTTAGTTGATTCAAAACCCAGAAACTAAAACTAATAGAAACTCAGATAAATCACCTAAAATCTCAGCTACCACTTTCTCTAATCCGGATACTAAGAAAACAATCGGAAAAAGAGTAAGAACCCTAACATAACAAACCAGCGATGGACACTTTTGACCGTAAATCCAAGAAGAAGCAAAACCCATATACGAAAAACGATTGGAGCTCGCAAAAATTTCATCCAATCTACTCTAAGCCCTATTCCAGCAAAATTTCGTAACCCGAGCTGCAAAACGAACAAACAAATCGATAAACAGTGAAATTCACCTCGAAATCGAACTTCGGAAGAGGAGGCAAATCCTTGAGAAAGTCAGCAGGCTTCCTTGAGCTCCGACGCATCTCTTCCTCCACCAAGCGGTCGACCTCAGCCTTAATCAGTGGATTGCCGTAGTCATCGTCTATGTAAGGAAGTGCATCGATAACTTCTGCGTTCGCCGCGCTCGCCCAGGGCTTCGCAGCCTCCGGCGCCGCCTCCAGCATCAACACGTCCCCATTGTTCGTCGCCATTACCGTCTCGACTTGAGAAATTGCACAGCCAGAAAGTGCCGAGAGAGAAGACCCAAAGTGAAAGAAACTAATACTGTAGCTACCGGTTCATTGGACCCGACCCGATGCCATTGGGCCTCGGGCTTTTCAAGGCCCTGGAAATTAGAAGATAATGTAATATATCTTTATTATTGCAAATAAGAATGTTTCTTCTTTACAAAAACCTGCAAAACCATATGCTTTTATGCCAATATAAAATGTTTTTATATATATTGAACAATTGTTCAAGACAAGTTTTATTTTACTATGTTGAAATAATTTTAGTAAACAAACAATCAATTTGGCAATTTGCGATTATTGTGGCATGTTTGAGTATAAAAGAGTGAAAAAGAGTTGAACTTCAGGCAAATCTCGGATGAGTTGCAAGAACCGGTTCTTGTCCGGTACAGCTGCAATCTCCGGCACCGTCTTCTCAATCTGTGGTAAGAGCTTCGCCAGTGGCATCCCCATGGCCAAACCGGTCTGCTTTTCCATCTCCTCTACTAACGCTATGGTACAAGACTTGAGCGAGATCTCTGCTACGTTTGTAAACTCAGTGCTGCAACAAGAAAAAGAGACCAAAAAATCTTTACATGACCGCAACGAAGAAACATCTTTGAGTTTTAAGCAGGAATGAGGACAAGAGTGTAAAGAAGTGAAATGTCTTTAGCGGGTTAAAGAGCAGAGACAATTTTACCTTATAAGTACTTCCCGTGTCTCGGTTATGAGTTGATGAAACTTGGTGACAGTTGCATCTGAAGGCGAAACACTAGTGATGGTGTCTCTTGGAAGCATTGTTCTGTCTTGGGGCATCATTAAATAATCTACCCAGTGATGTGGACTTCCAGTGCTCATAAACACATCAAGAATCCGGATTACAGTTTCTTCAAGAATTCTTGTAGTTAACACATCCTTTAACTGCTTTCTGCAATCAAGGCACCATTAGATTTCATCTTTACATAATATATGAATTTGCGGAACCAAAGAGACAACATTCGAGGAAGACAAACAAGGGAGAGAATTTTGATAATGGAGTGTACCCCTTAAGAACTTCTTTCACTGCACTCTTCATATTGGAAATCAAACTCGGCATGCTATTGGTTGCAAGATAATCAGCACTTAACAAAAACTTTTGTTCGTCATCTCTATCTATGAGATCTAACTCTTCCTGTGAAAAAAGGATATACAGAAAGGATGTTGATAGAGATTGTGGTAATCCAACCAATGGAACAAGAATTAGAATTAAGACCAATGAATACAATAGTCTCAGTGATTTCGTAAGGAAAAGAATATAAGGAATGTCGAATCCACAACAATAGTAATCTATATTACCCCTGAATCTCAATTTGAAATCTGGTATCTCGTGTCAGATTCTTAAAAGAGATACAAGGCAACAAACAGAATGCAATTACACAATTTGTACGCTATGGATTGTTAAAAACGAAATCATAGAGTTAGCATGCTGAATCTTGAAGGGAGCAGCTTATAAGTCGCATGCCATTCATAAACAAACAATGATTCTTTAGAGCATAGAAGAGGAAGCAAAATGTCTTACAAGTAAATGGGAGCTGCTAAGACCTCTAGCAGTGTCGATATATAAGTGTCTGCTCAAAATGTTGACTTGAACCCTAATGTACAAACTAAGCATAGTGACTGACCACAGCGACAAAACCATCCTCGTGAAACCTGGGAAACAACAAACACATAAAACAGCGCTTAATGAGAAGATCCAATAAGCCATGTACAGTAATAGAGCACAAGTAGGGAACTACGCACTCAAAATTTTGAGGTCATTCCAAAGGTGAATCTTCTCAGAAGGAATCAACGTTCCTTTTCCTTTGCTTAACTTGTCCATAATACCAGAGACATCGATCTCCTTAACAATGCGGCTGCTCAAGTGAAGCAGCGCGTGAGGCAATGTTGTAGTATCAGCAATCATCTGAATGTTCTCGAAGTGGGCCTTCATTCTAGCATAATTATAGAGCCAAAACCAAAAAAACAAGCAACAACACTAGTTATTGATTCGTTTGCATATGAGAGAAAACAACCGGAACAGGCAAAAGCAAAAGACTTTCATCTTCAGGTGTTTCAAAAAACTTAACTGGGTTTTGATGATTTCGTCGTTCTCACGCTCGTTGGCAAACTCACGTTCCAAGTCGGCGAGCTTACGAGTATGGGCATTGTACAGTTTGTAAAGCAAATACCCACTTCCTACACAAGTCGTCGTCACCAAGATCTTCCTTCTGTGCTTCCTCCAGAAACCCCTAAAATTTGGCAACAGACGCAATAGCAAAACCCAAATCAATCTCTTCAGATACTGTTGCAAACACTATATAAACCCCTACGGAACCCGGAATCAATAGCGAGAAAAAAGGAACAACAACTCAGAATAGAGGAGAACAAACGAACCTGACTAAATCCATGGCCTTTGAAGCTATTGGATTCGAACCAACGAACCCATGGCTACAAGTTCAAAATATAAAAACTAAACTAGCTCCGACGGAAGAGAGATGAAGGTAGGAGAGATATAGAGAAAGTGGCTATGCTTCCCTAATCTGTCGTTTGGTTGAAGAGAAGATTAAATTCCGGCGAGAGATGGCTGCTAGTTGCGATTTTCCGATCTCCCCCCTCGGTGAATAAATGAATGTTATCACTTTAAAGCCACACCGAGATTCTCTAATTGTGGAAACTGGAATCTCCAACCCAGAATCTCTATTATTTATCTAACCGAACTAAACCGAAAAGCAAAGGGAAACCGAACAAAAAAATGAATATGGCTTTTTTAGGGTTTTTTCTTCTTCTTTCTGTCACAAGCACATGGTTTTGGGCCTTTTGGCTAGTGAATCAAATTTAAGGTGCGTATTGCGTAATCCGAAACCGAATTTATTAAGATGAACCAACAGTACTGATTGTCGCTTCGGTTTAATTATTGAATAATGAATGTCCAACAAACAAACCGGTTCAAATGAAATTTTGGTAAATTAAAAGTTTCCTTGGAACTTGCTGATTGAGCATTATTACGAGTACATTTGATCAAAATAACAGATCGCAAATCAAAGGACTCTTTTTGACTATGCATATATATACATTTTTGTTGCGCCTTCACCTTCTTCGTATGAGGCATTTACAATCTCTGAGTTGTCCTCTTCCTTGTTCTTCAGCTTCTCTCCTCTACCACCTCCATTACGTTTGGAAAACAATGTTACACCAAAAAATCATTTTGCTGCACTAACAAACAACCAAATGGTTTCCCTATACAATGACATTACAAAATGAATAAAAGCTGGTCTAAAGAATTTAGTAAAACTCCAACTGCACCAAATATTTTATGGTAAAAAAGACAGCCCAGTAGATGTTGTGGGAAGTCTTTGACGACACTAGCAAAAAAAAGGAACTTCAAAAAACATGCAGAAGTTTATAACAGAAGTGGCAGAGAATTAGACACGCAGACCTTTTAGAAGTTTCCCGCTCAAAGTGTTGGAGAGTACTGCCTTTATGGCTTTCCTCTCCTCAGGGATCCATAACATTAATTAACTGACTTTTCTACTGGAGGCAGGGCTGATGGATATCTTGTCTTAATCTTTCCAGACTCCGTGTGGGCATAACTTTTGTCTAAAATGCTTACGAGAAATGGCAAGCAACCCGACCAATCTACTTCTTGAAACATTTCAAGCAGAAGTTACGCCCACGTGGCGTCTGAAAGAGTCTGACAACAGGCACGAGAAACCGCATTTTGCAACCGATGCTTAGACTTCCATTATACTTTTCAAGCGTGTGGTCAAAAGACAAATCCTAATTAGTGGCCACCGAGATCTCTTCCTCCGCTGCATGACACAGCACATATGCAAGACAAAACGAGAGGAAGTCTGTCAGATAATTTAAAGAAAGGCTACTTCTGTACGCGTGATTGATACAAGATTACTTAATGAACACGTCTTAGCACAGCCAGCCACTGATTCACATCTGGCTTTGATATACTCTAAAGCACTCGGCTTGAAATTTGTGTGAACAAACTAAAATCTTCTTCTGGATCGGCACTCGAAAACTTTTCTCAGGAGTCAAAACTCTGACTCAGCTTTTTCTTCCTCGTCCTCTGCATTTTCCCCTTCACCATCTCCCCTTGAGGCATCAACAGGCTTCATCCTTGTTCTTCAGCTCCTCCTCTATCACCTCCACTACTTGTCTGTTGACCTATTTACACACATTTACATTTGTAAAACAACGGCACACACCATAAATCATTTCGCCACACTTCATTATAACTATTCATATTTCAGACTTTAACGATCCTAAAATGTCATTAGAATTTTTAAAACTTTTGATCAAATGACTATCCTGTTTTATTATTGCCACTGAGATCTCTTCTTCCTCCATTGCAGCATCATAAATCAAGAGGAAAAAGGGTAAACAATCATAATGAATATAAAGGCTGGAAAATTACGGAGAAACACTAAAATAGATTCGAGATTTAGCAGAATCACCGAACGAACAAAAAACCCCCCCACGGGTCAAAGAATCCTGAAAGGACACAATAGAAACAAGCATAAGAGGCAATTAATCTACTAATTACATAATCCATTAGAACAGCAAAGAGCTAAATATAGAGCGAGAGACAGAGAGAACGAACCGTGACGGCCCCACTGAATGCATGAAGAATGCTCGGCCCCATCCCTGAAAATCTAGGGTATAATGTTACTTATATAGTGAATGCTCCACCAAACAAAACCCCAACTTAAAAAATGTGGTGTTAATTAAAAAGCCCAACGTATGAACTTAATGCAAAGTAACCCCTGAAATTAACACTCTTTAATATTGAAAAAACGTAACGGACAGCAAAACGACGGTTTTCTTAACTCAAATCCGAATAAAAGAACCAATACAACATATGCAAGCATATGTAACCATCACGCTACAAAAAGAGAATGATCATCTTGTGTTTGTTCACTCTGAACACATATCGCAAACTAATATATAGCCAAAGTCTATCAAAGATAAGTCTCACTCAATTGGTGATCCTTTTCTAAAGGCAGCCTCTGTTTATTAATATATTATTAAACATATATTGAACAAGTTTCTTCGTGATAGCTAACAAAACTATTAAAGTATTAATTATCCCAAGCTAAATCTAGCAATGCTGCAGAACTGATTCACATCTAGTTTTGATATTTCGACTTGTATACATATTTCCACTTATGAAGCCACATGCTTTGATTTTACATCCAATTTAACAGGAGACTCCATCTTCTGATTTCCAGCATTTTATCCGGATTAAAGCCTTGTAATTTCAAATGTCTTTCAAGATACTCCGGCACATTAGAATAAAAAGACTACAAAAACGGCTCATGGATATATATTCGAAACCACCATTTTTGAATCTTTTGAACTGATGCTAAGACTTCTTATCACCAAATTACCCAGAAAACATTGTCTTGATTCTTCATCATTTGGAGAAAACGCAAAAGAGCAAACTTCTAAAGCTCAGAACAATAGTTACAAAGTTTTCGAATTTCCGCTCACCAAGATAGGATTCACACCGGTGTTATCCATATGAGCATTTGTCATTACCACAAATTGCATAAGTAGGATCAGTCAGAATTTCTTGATACCTTTAAGAAAAAGCAACCAATCAAACTCCATCAAAAAATACATTAACAATGGATATAAAGCTGATCATAATTATAACTGATTGTAACCGAAAAGAGAGCTTACCTAGTCAAAGAGGTGTTAAATACAAATTCAGCATTAGAAACACCAAAGGACTTAGCCGAACAAACAGCAAACAAAGCCGTCTTCTAACTCAAGACGGTTTTTCATCCTAACTCAAACGGTAGAAATGTTGCAAGCGAGGAGGACAAGGCTGTCGAAGTTTTTCCCTGTTGACTTTTATAAATTAATTACAGAATGGCGCCTTATTTATTTATACGTGACTATACGACCCCAATAGATATAAATTCATACCAAAACATCCCCCACGCTAATTATGCAGTGGAGCTGTAAAACCCCCCCTTTTTTTTTTGTCATCAAGTACAGAGGAATTAATTTTTTTTTTTTTTCGACATTCCCTCCTTTCGATCCTCAATCGCGAAACCCTAGTTTGAAGATTCTTTTTGTTCGGATCATACACTTCTGTTCATCCTTGGAAAGAGATTAGATTGATTTTTTCTGTAAAAATCAAACAAAAACTCACCAAATGGTTGGTTTATTACAAAACTGATCGAGAATGAGTCAGCCTTGTGTAGTTCTCGCAACAGCTAGCTATGATCATACGATCCGATTCTGGGAAGCCGAAAGCGGTCGCTGTTACCGTACCATTCAGTATCCTGACTCGGTAAGCACAGACTTTTGCTTCGAAAATTTTCTATACAGAGATCGCTCGCTGCTGCAAACACCCAGTGAAATTGCAAATTAAAGCTCTTTATGTGTGGTTAATTTGACTGCTGACTATTTGTATCATTCTTTGGGCTATTTCTTCAGCATGTGAATAGGCTCGAGATAACCCCAGATAAGCGCCATCTAGCAGCAGCTTGCAATCCTCATATACGTCTCTTTGAAGTCAATTCCAACAGCCCTCAACCTGTAAATTTTTCTCCTTTTTTTCTTTTTTTTCTTATTTACATTTAATGTGGGTGTTTTGCTTCTGCCTTTCTCTTGAATGATCTCTGTGCACATGTATCAGGTGATGACCTATGATTCACACACCAACAATGTTATGGCTGTGGGGTTCCAGTGTGATGGGAAATGGATGTATTCAGGATCAGAGGATGGCACTGTTAAGATCTGGGACTTGAGGTAAGCTTTTCTTGTTATTCGTCATGGTTGTCTCTTCTAGTTGAATGTTCTTAATAGATTCATTCATCCAAGTGTGTGTGTTTTCTTAAGAAAAGACAAGAATTTGGATAGAAAGTCACGGTATTCCTCAGAAAATTACATTGTCTTGAAGAAGCTTCTTCTTAAGTTGGTTTGCATTTCTTAGCAACAGATTGTTGACTCGTAAACCCAAAATGCAGGGCTCCAGGTTGCCAAAGGGAGTATGAAAGTGTTGCCGCTGTTAACACAGTTGTTTTGCACCCAAATCAGGTAGATCAACTAGAGAAGTCATCTGTCAGTTTTTACTTAAGAGATCTGTCTTGCTGCACTAAACGCAGTTGCTTTTCTGATACTTGCCTCAGTTGCTATCACAATGTGTTTGGTCTTTATTATGAACTTTGCTTTTTTCTTTCTCTTTTGTACAGACTGAATTGATATCTGGAGACCAAAACGGCAATATCCGTGTATGGGATCTCAGAGCAAATTCGTGTAGCTGTGAACTGGTAATTTTGCCAAGACACGTCTTCATTTCTTCATCCTAGTTACATTTTTGAGAGAATCCTTAGCTTTCAGCCAAACAGGATTGTTAAAAGATTCCGTGGAATTGCTCTTGTGTAACTATAGGTTCCAGAAGTTGATACAGCTGTGCGGTCTCTAACGGTTATGTGGGATGGGACAATGGTTGTTGCTGCTAACAACCGTGGAACCTGTTATGTATGGCGCTTGTTACGTGGAAAACAGGTAGTTTACTGTTTTGTAGATTTTCTTCAACCATGCTATCGTCGCATTCCTGTAGTTGTCAGGCCATTTAATAAATTCTATTGTTTTCAGACGATGACAGAGTTTGAGCCCCTTCATAAGCTACAAGCTCATAACGGTCACATCCTTAAATGCCTGCTCTCTCCTGCAAACAAGTAATGTGTTTCTTACTCTTTTCTTTATAAACCATCTCCTCCATTTCAATCCCTTATTTATATCTTGTTAGCAGATATCTAGCGACTGCATCATCTGATAAAACCGTCAAAATATGGAACGTCGATGGTTTCAAACTAGAGAAAGTTTTAACAGGTATGGTCGTCATCTTCTTGGAAAAGGTTATTCATACTCCATTGCTCTCCCTCTTACAACACACTAATCTTATTTAACAGGACATCAAAGATGGGTCTGGGATTGCGTCTTCTCAGTGGATGGAGAGTTTCTTGTAACAGGTACTATTTACTAATCACCATCTTAAATTAAAGCACTTAGAAAACTTGTCTGGAAAAAGAGACAGAGCATTCCTAAAACTTGTTGTGTTTCTGTAATATGCACAGCATCGTCGGACATGACGGCTAGGTTGTGGTCTATGCCAGCGGGAAAAGAAGTGAAGGTGTACCAAGGTCATCACAAAGCCACTGTGTGCTGCGCACTCCATGATTAAAACATGAACTAAGAATGGAACAAACTAAAATAATGAACAGATAAGGATTTCTTCGTTTTGTATTTAGGAAAGTATTGTACATTTGAATCGGATTTGTCTCAAGTTTTAATTTGTTAGATGCTACTCTGATCTCTCTATGATCAACCATTCCTTGACTATATAATGACAAAAACGCCCTCAATCAAACTATAAGAGGCCCATGTTTGGCCCCGTTAAAGCAAAATCAAGTTACCTGACGCTGAGACTTGGGCCCAAATAAGTACTCTCTCTTCGCAGAAAGAGAAACCGCACCAAACCCTAGTTTCCTTGTTTTATTGACCTAGAGTATAAATAGCTTCATTTCATACGATCTCTGGTCCTCTCGCTCTGATACGCCATTTTTGGATTAAGAAGAAGAAGAAATCCTAGAGTCTCTCTCCCAAACCCCTAACCATGGCCGAGGGACTCGTATTGAAGGGCACTATGCGCGCCCACACCGACATGGTCACCGCCATTGCCACACCGATCGACAACTCGGACATCATCGTGACGGCGTCGCGCGACAAATCCATCATCCTCTGGAAACTCACCAAGGACGACAAGTCTTACGGTGTTGCCCAGCGTAGGCTCACGGGCCACTCTCACTTCGTGGAGGATGTTGTTCTCTCATCGGACGGCCAGTTTGCTCTCTCCGGAAGCTGGGACGGTGAGCTCCGTCTCTGGGACCTAGCCACCGGTGTCTCCACCCGGAGATTCGTCGGACACACGAAAGACGTGCTCTCTGTCGCTTTCTCCGTCGACAACCGTCAGATCGTGTCGGCGTCTCGTGACCGTACGATCAAGCTGTGGAACACACTCGGTGAGTGCAAGTACACGATCGCCGACCAAGATGGTCACAAGGACTGGATTAGCTGCGTGAGGTTTAGCCCAAACACGCTTGTGCCTACCATCGTTTCCGCTTCCTGGGATCAGACCGTGAAAGTCTGGAACCTCCAGAACTGCAAGCTGAGGAACTCTCTCGCTGGACACTCGGGTTACCTCAACACTGTCGCTGTCTCGCCTGATGGCTCGCTATGCGCCAGTGGTGGCAAAGACGGTGTTATCTTGTTGTGGGATTTGGCCGAGGGAAAGAAGCTTTACTCGCTCGAGGCTGGCTCCATTATCCACTCGCTTTGCTTCAGCCCGAACAGGTACTGGCTGTGTGCTGCGACGGAGAACAGCATTAAGATCTGGGATCTTGAGAGCAAGAGTGTTGTTGAGGATTTGAAGGTTGACCTCAAGGCTGAGGCAGAGAAGTCT
Organism: Isatis lusitanica; assembly: GCA_900406415.1. NCBI lineage: Eukaryota > Viridiplantae > Streptophyta > Magnoliopsida > Brassicales > Brassicaceae > Isatis > Isatis lusitanica. Next base: position 18,092 of record OVBB01000056.1, read on the forward strand.
GATGGTGGTGTCGGAACCGGTAACCAGAAGAAGGTATGTCATCTTTCTACTCTTGTTTTTCGATAGTAATTGGTCCTCTGTTCATGCATATCCATAGCTCGTGCTACATTGATTACTTTATGGCATGCACCAAATTGTTGGAGTTGAAAAAGTTGAAATTTTGGTTAGATTTGCATTACTCTCGTCTTTGTCTAGGAATCATTTCCCAGTTGTCTGATTTTTTTAGACTTTTTCTTAAGGGAATATGTACCAAAATTTTGTTTGTAATGCAAAATGCAGGTGATCTACTGCACAAGCTTGAACTGGAGTGCAGACGGAAGCACATTGTTCAGTGGTTACACTGATGGAGTTGTCAGGGTCTGGGGTATTGGTCGTTACTAGAGAGACGAGAAGAAAATGAGGAAATGTTACAAAATCTCCAGAGAACGTAGCTGTTTTGTTTTCCCAAATTTTTATGGACTCGATCGTTTTCAAGCTCTTATGTATTTCCCTCCAAAACCTCTGCTTTGGCAATTTTTGTTTAATTCCAGAAAGAAAAAGATGAACCAAGTCAAAATGTTTATCCACTGATTATCATCACTGTACCAAAATGTCGCGTTTTTTTTGTTGCAATTACACATTCGTGATCTTCTATTTGTCTGGCTCAAAATTTCAATCCTAAGGGAATGCGACTAACTTTTCAGTCTAAATCAATAATGCGTCAATGTCACAGTAAAATGGCAAGGCGTTTGTTCATCAAAATCCCAGTCAGCCTGGAGTCCATGTGACATGCTAAAAAACGGCAAGGTGTTTGTACATGAGAATCTTGGAAAATAATGAATATCATCATCACTCGTTCTTCTTCACTCGCTCATCTAATAACGGTACATATCCTGCAGACGGGTTTATGAAGCTTAGGGATATTGATGGCGGTTTCTGCAGGGGCTTTAGCTTTTGCTTCTCCTCTCTCTTCAGCCCCTGCCTTATCCGTCCGCGCCGCTCTCAATTCTACTTCGGTGACGGTTTCTGAGATTAAAGATGAACAAGGGAACAACAGCACCCAGAAATTCACCTACAGTCGAGCCTCTCCCGCCGTCCGATGGCCACATTTGAATCTCCGCGAGACGTATGATTCCAGAAGTTCAACACAATCTCAGCCTGTTTCTTCTCCGGTTTCTCAAGCCGATGTCGCCGATATGCCGGATTCCGGTGAATTCCTCGTTGGCTCCAGCGAGCAGCAGAAGGCGAACGAAGAAGCCGCCGTGGCAAGCCGGAGGAGGAGAGTGAAGAAGATGAACAAGGTTGCTCTGATAAGAGCCAAGGATTGGAAAGAGAGAGTGAAATTTCTGACGGATAAGATTCTAGGCCTGAAACCTAATCAGTTCGTGGCGGATATTCTCGATGCTCGGCCCGTTCAGATGACTCCCACTGATTACTGCTTCGTCGTGAAATCGGTTGGTCAGGTGAGCTGGCAACGAGCTCTCGAGGTTTTCGAGTGGCTCAATCTCCGTCATTGGCACTCGCCCAACGCCCGGATGGTTGCAGCCATACTCGGCGTTTTGGGACGGTGGAATCAGGAACCGCTTGCGGTGGAGATTTTCACGAGGGCTGAGCCAGCCGTCGGAGACACGGTTCAAGTGTACAACGCCATGATGGGTGTTTATTCACGTAGCGGCAAGTTTTCAAAGGCACAAGAGCTGCTCGATGCGATGCGTCAGAGAGGGTGTGTTCCTGACCTGATAAGCTTCAACATTCTTATAAACGCTAGGCTTAAGTCTGGTGGGTTGACTCCGAATCTGGCTGTTGAGCTATTAGATATGGTGAGGAATTCGGGTCTTAGGCCCGATGCTATCACATACAATACTCTTCTTAGTGCTTGTTCGCGGGATTCAAATTTGGAAGGTGCAGTCAAGGTTTTTGAGGACATGGAAGCTCATCGATGTCAACCTGACTTGTGGACTTATAATGCCATGATTTCCGTTTATGGAAGATGTGGTCTTGCTGTGAAAGCCGAGAGTCTCTTCACGGAGCTGGAGCTTAAAGGTTATTTCCCTGATGCAGTGACATACAACTCTTTGCTCTATGCTTTTGCCAGAGAAAGAAATACGGAGAAGGTGAAGGAAGTCTACCAAGAAATGCAGAAGATGGGGTTTGGGAAAGACGAGATGACTTACAACACAATCATTCACATGTATGGAAAGCAGGGGCAACTTGATCTTGCGCTACAGCTTTATAAGGACATGAAAGGTTTGTCGGGTAGAAACCCTGATGCTATTACTTACACAGTTTTGATAGATTCACTTGGAAAAGCAAACAGAACCGTAGAAGCCGCAGCTCTAATGTCTGAGATGCTTGATGTTGGGATCAAACCAACTCTTCAGACCTACAGTGCTCTCATCTGCGGTTATGCCAAGGCTGGGAAGCGAGAGGAGGCTGAAGATACTTTCAGTTGCATGTTGCGCTCAGGGACTAGACCTGATAATTTAGCGTATTCAGTAATGTTGGATGTATTACTAAGAGGCAACGAGACAAGAAAGGCATGGGCTTTATATCGTGATATGATTTCTGATGGTCATATACCGTCTCACAGTTTGTATGAGTTGATGATACTTGGACTTATGAAGGAAAACAGGGCAGAGGACATTCAGAAAACCATCAGAGATTTGGAAGAATTGTGTGGCATGAACCCACTTGAGATTTCCTCTGTGCTTGTTAAGGGAGAATGCTTTGATCTTGCTGCTAGACAGTTGAAAGTGGCTATTACCAATGGCTATGAACTGCAAAACGACACTCTTTTGTCTATCCTGGGTTCCTACAGTTCATCAGGCAGGCATTCAGAAGCATGTGAGTTACTTGAGTTTTTGAAAGAACACGCCAGTGGATCTAAGCGGCTTATAAATGAAGCACTTATTGTCCTACACTGCAAAGTTAACAATATAATTGCTGCGCTAGGAGAATACTTCGCCGATGCATGTGTTCATGGATGGAGTTCTGGTAGTTCCACTATGTATGAGTCTTTATTACACTGCTGTGTAGCGAATGAACATTACGCTGAAGCTTCCCAAGTTTTCTCTGACCTGAGGCTATCTGGCGGCGAGGCTTCAGAAAGTGTTTGTAAAAGCATGGTTGTTGTGTATAGTAAGCTTGGCTTTCCAGAGACAGCTCATCAAGTGGTTACTCAGGCTGAGACAAAAGGCTTCCACTTTGCTTGTTCGCCTATGTATACTGATATCATTGAGGCTTATGGAAAACTAAAGCTATGGCAAAAAGCAGAGAGTGTGGTTGGCAACTTAAGACAAAGTGGACGAACACCTGACCTGAAGACATGGAACAGTTTGATGACGGCTTATGCTGAGAGTGGCTGTTACGAGCGGGCAAGGGCTATATTTAACACTATGATGAGGGATGGTCCCCCTCCAACTGTTGAATCCATCAACATTCTGTTGCATGCTTTGTGTGTTGATGGGAGGCTCGAGGAGCTATACGTTGTTGTTGAAGAATTGCAAGATATGGGGTTTAAGATAAGCAAAAGCTCCATTCTTTTGATGCTTGACGCATTTGCCCGAGCTGGAAATATCTTTGAGGTAAAGAAGATATACAATAGCATGAAGGCTGCTGGTTACTTGCCGACAATTCGCCTTTATAGGATGATGATTGAGCTATTGTGCAAAGGGAAACGAGTCAGAGATGCTGAAGTTATGGTTTCTGAAATGGAAGAAGCTGGCTTCAAGGTCGAGCTCGCTATATGGAATTCCATGCTGAAGATGTATACGGCTATCGAGGATTACAAGAAGACAGTTCAAGTGTACCATAGGATAAAAGAAACTGGACTAGAACCAAATGAGACAACTTACAATACTCTGATTATAATGTATTGTAGAGACAGACGACCGGAAGAAGGGTACTTGCTTATGCAGCAAATGAGAAATATTGGTCTGGACCCAAAACTGGACACATACAAGAGCTTGATCTCTGCTTTTGGTAAACAAAAATGCCTTGAACAAGCTGAACAATTGTTTGAAGAGCTTATCTCCAAAGGTTATAAACTAGACCGTTCATTTTACCACACAATGATGAAAATATCCCGAGATTCTGGGAGCGACTCTAAGGCAGAGAAGCTGTTGCAAATGATGAAGAATGCGGGAATAGAGCCAACACTTGCTACAATGCATCTGCTGATGGTTTCATATAGTTCTTCAGGAAAGCCCCAAGAAGCTGAAAAAGTTCTTAGTAATCTGAAAGAAACAGACGTGGAACTAACAACTCTGCCTTATAGTTCAGTTATTGATGCGTACCTTCGGAGCAAAGATTATAACAGTGGAATAGAAAGGATCTTGGAAATGAAGAAAGAGGGCCTGGAGCCAGACCACAGGATATGGACTTGCTTTGTTAGGGCGGCCAGTTTCTCCAAGGAAAAAAGCGAAGTAATGTTGCTGCTGAAAGCTCTTCAAGATATTGGTTTTGATCTTCCTATCAGGTATGCATTCCGAGTTTCCGTACATACGCATTTTGAACTCAATCATGAATGATGTGATGCATTCCTTAAAAAGGATATCTCCGTTGTTAGTCATGTTTGGCGAGATCTTAATACTGTCTTAAAAAGGTTCATGGTTTATTGCAATTAAGGCATATTCTGATGCAGGAACTCTTAACTGAACCTGTAAATATTAAATATCATCATATGTCACTAATTATCATGTTTTTCCATGGTTTCTAATGCTTCCTACCAGGATTTTAGCTGGGAGACCTGAGTTGCTAGTCTCAGAGGTGGATGGATGGTTCGAGAAACTGAAACCCATAGAGGACAATGCTGCTCTCAATTTTGCTAATGCTCTTTTGAATCTTCTCTGGGCTTTCGAACTCAGAGCTACTGCATCATGGGTATTCCAATTGGCAATCAAACGGGGTATCTTCAGTCGCGACGTTTTCAGGTCAGTCCTCTTTTACATATGTTGTCTGTTATGGAGCTCGCTAATGTCAAGACTTGTTTTGCTGCAGAAGGTTAGGTGTTTAGCTGTCACATTTGTGGTTGGTTTTGGTTTTTAGGGTGGCGGACAAGGACTGGGGTGCTGATTTTAGAAGACTGTCGGGAGGTGCAGCGCTTGTTGCCCTTACTCTATGGCTTGACCATATGCAGGCAATTCATCTCTTTCTCTCCTCTCGATATATCTGCATCTTCGCATCATTTCACAGATACTTATATAACTGAAGATCTTTTGACAATCGTTCTCATATTCACCAATGAACCTCTGCTACAATTCGTCTCCCATTTCAGGATGCATCACTTGAAGGGTACCCAGAATCTCCAAAGTCAGTAGTCTTAATCACAGGGACCGCAGAATACAACGGTATATCCCTGGACAAAACGCTGAAGGCTTGTCTTTGGGAGATGGGCTCTCCATTTCTTCCCTGCAAGACGAGAACAGGACTTCTAGTGGCGAAAGCTCACTCTCTCAGAATGTGGTTGAAGGACTCACCATTCTGCTTCGACTTGGAACTGAAAGACTCAGTGTCTTTACCGGAATCAAGCTCGATGGAGGTGATCGATGGGTGTTTCATAAGACGGGGCCTTGTTCCTGCGTTTAACCACATCAAAGAGAGACTTGGTGGGTTTGTGTCACCAAAGAAGTTTTCGAGACTGGCTCTGCTACCAGATGAGATGAGAGAACGAGTGATAAAGACGGATATAGAAGGACATAGACAGAAATTAGAGAAGATGAAGAAGAAAAATAAAGCGAATGAAATAGATGTTGTTAACACTCGAAGGAAGTTCATTAGAAGTAGTAAGTAATGTCATTATGATATTGTACTCGCTTATACATATACACAACACGAGTGGTTATTGTATACAGTTTTGATTTTCCCCTTTTGTGTATACTAATCAGAAAAAAGTGTTTTTTATCTATCTGCTAGTAAGGGTTAACAAATTTAAAGGAGTTATATAACATGTAACAATTTACCACCATGAATTATGTTGAATTTACTATCATTTGTGTACTCGGTTACTCTTTGTAGCAGTAAGTTCCAAGCCAATTTCTTCGTTGTTAAAATCACGGAAACTATTGGTTTTCTATGTTAGACGCATTTGATTTTACATGCAAAATTTTCAAGAACAAAAAAACAACCTAATTTGGTGCATCTTGGTTCTCAATGGCAACTACTGCAGACACTTTCCTTCTAGGCGTAAGTTTCTTGATACCAACTTTGACTTGAGAGCAGTTGGTGGTCACTGTGCTGCTGTTCAATGTTTCTGCAACACTTTTGCGTCTTCCTCTTTGTTTCTTTTCCTTTACATTGTCTCGATTCTCTTCGTTCGATGTTTCTGCAACACTTTTGCGTCTTCCTCTTTGTTTCTTTTCCTTTACATTGTCTTGATTCTCTTCGTTCGATGTTTCTGCAACACTTTTGCGTCTTCCTCTTTGTTTCTTCTCCTTTACATTGTCTTCATTCTCGTTATACCATTCCAAAGACATAACCTCTTCTCCATTGTTTTCATCATTTTCACAGAAAGTCTCATTCTCATGACTAAATACATCTCCTGAGCGTGTCTTTAATCCTTTTCTCCTCTTCTTTGGTCGTCTCTCCGTAGCAGCACAAGATGCTTCGCTCTCGCATTCTGCATTTGATTTCTTCGGCCTGCATCAGCAAAAAAGGTGAATTTAGATTCACAAAAACAGTGCAAGTGTGTGAGCATGTGTGAGGAATATTCGAATAACTTACCTTGCTTTGCGTTTCTTCTTCAGGGCTACAATTTCGAGTTCTGGCTCAAGAGATATCTCGGGTAGTGCCAGAAAATCGCCTGCCACAAGAGCAGGACGTTCTGATTCCCTATCAACAAAATTACCTACAAGTGCTTCTCTTCGTAACCTTGTAGCTTCTTGTAGAAGAGGCACCTGGTGAGGGTATAAACTCATCCATCTCCTCCGGCATTGACTATCAGTACGACGAGGCACATGTGAAGCGATTTTGGACCAATTACCAATTACATGTTCTGTAATTGCTTCCCTCAACTTTGCATCTTCTTCCTTGGTCCACTTCCCACGATTTACATTGGGATCTAAACAATTTGCCCATCTCTCTCGACACTGAGTCGGGGTCCGTCCAGGAACAAAGTTCGCAATTTTATGCCAGTTTTGAGCTCCAAAGAGTGTCACAGCTACCGTCAAACGTTTGTCTTCCTCTGAGCAAAATTTCCCTACCCTCTTTCTGGTAGGGTGAAGCGACTTTTTCCATCTGAAAGTATACAGAAGAAGAGAATAAGATCAACTATTCAACTAGGTATCTGAATTCAGACAGAAACGAGCAAAATTACAGGACAATAACCTGTAACAAATTCTAAATCCTACATGACTATCATCAATTACTGCATATTGAGGTAATCCCACATCGACTAAACATGGACCTGATGTGTGGTTTATAAACCCTGTAGACTATTTTACCAAACAAACTAGCTCTTGGTACAATTTGATTGGACTACATAATCATATTGTTTGGTAAATGGAGGAAAAGAAAAGAAGCTACGGTTTTAATTTCGTTGACAAAACTACCAGCAACTGCAGAATCTCTAGATATACCTAATTTATAAAGAAAAAATGGGTGAATGAAGAAGATAATAACTGACCTATTAGAGCACTGAGTTCCAGCTCTTCCTTCTAATGCATTTGCAACAGACTGCCAATCCTTTTCGCCAAACAATTCAACTGCAACACGGAGTTGTTCATCTTCCTCTGCAGTCCATTCTTTTCTTAATATGTCTGCATTCAAGCTTCTCTGATATCGAGCCAAACACTGAAACGGGGTCCTATTTGTCCCTAGTGACACCGCAATGTCAAGCCAGTCTGTGAAACCTTTTTCTTGGATAATTAAGCGCAGGTTATTTTCCTCTTCTGCAGTCCATGGACTGTGGTTAATTAATGGATCTTCCGAGCTCATCCACCTACAACAGAAATTACGAAAACCTATCAAGTTCTCAGATGAGAAGAAGAAGTATATTGATTGTGCATCCATAAATGATTGAAAGCTGATTTATCTTAGTAGTCATTCTTAAACTAGAGGAAGAACTTACCGAGCTTCACATTCTGCAGCAGAACGGTGCTTGATATACATCGAGGCCAACTGATCCCAATTAACTTTCGGAAGAAACTGCCTAATCATCTCTGGTGTGATCTCAAGGTTTTTGATCGATTCATTAATGGTGTCTATATCATCTGTAGATCCTTCCAAGTCCCTGTTAAGAAATTGCTGTCAGTAAATGCTTTCGGAAATTATAGAAAAGAAAAGAAACGTAAACTAATTCTGCATCTGAATAAATATCTTAAGTAGCAATTATAAGGGTACTAGGCACCAGGATATCATAGATAGGAGTTTAGAAGAGGAAGACGATTAGTACCTGGACCGTTCAATAGCTTCACTAAGCAGTGTTTCTTGAACTTGTTGTTTTAGACCTTTAGCAAGATTTTCGTTCTCCTCATTAGACCAACTTCTGCGATCCACTGAAACTGGATATTTCTTTAGCGACATCCTATAATTTGCAACACAACGGTTTTCCGGTGGACCCAACGTCAAAGGGGATATCTTTTTATCGTCAACCTACAAGAAAAACACAGAATTTAAGAAAAGGAACATTTCCCATCAGGGTCGAACAGAAAACAGACTATACAGTAAGGACTACAAAACTGATAAAGGCATGAAAATTAGATCATCTTGCGTTACCTCGGAGCTATCACGAGGCCCACATTTTCGTGTTGAGATTAATTCGACACGAGGATCTTTCCCCTGAGAAAGTGCCTGTTTAGTTATTCTCTTGCAAGAAGCTTGAAAGTCTTTTACTATCTTAACATTTTTCTGGTGTTTCTCGTTCTGCTCGATCTTGGCTTCAATTTCGGTCAGTTTCCTTCGAAGAAATTTCTGATACGCCCTGTTCCTCCGGATGGCATCAACAAAGGCTTGTGCAGACTCAGGGAAACTTGAGCTCGCAGCTGGCAGAAGAGATGACTGGCATGTCTGATCAAGAGGCACAGTGGCAGTGTTTTCATGTAAATCAACAGAATGGCCAGCTTCTAATCCCTCTGAATCTGGCAATGTGCCAACTGATTTGCCGTGATCTGGAAAGCTTTCACAAGTATTAGATCTACTTAATATTTCGCTGGAAGGTTCATTGTCCGAGGCATGTACCTGCTTTTTCTTCCCCGCAGAATCATTCATAAAAGCTCCATCTGGATCTGCGGAACAAACAAAAAAACAAAAGGAAGTTACCACTAAAGCATAAGCATATTTTACAAAGATAAAGGGACATGCGAGTGTACATACATAATTATAGTTAAAACACGAAACCTAAATCATGCATTGTGATGCCCTTCATCTCATACTAACAATCAAACATATGAAGAGAGAGCTTCTACCTATTCCAGCAGGAAAATAGTAGAATGCATAAAGGAACTGTTGAAAGACTAATCACAGTAGTGTAGCTTCTATGTAGAGCCTTATAACTAGCTTCCATTTCTGCAATCAATGAGAACCGAATTAATCTTACCAGCCGCGAAACTATCTTAATCATTTGAAGCACAGTATTCAGATAACCATAGAACCAACATTCCAGAGGTGACACAACACAGAGACAATATCTAACGAATCAGTAGCTAACCCGAAATAGCAAAGAAACAAGTCTTAAGATATCACATTGAGCTCACCGAGATTAGCATAAGCAGAGAATCGCCTACGAATAGCGCGAAGGGTTTCAAAAGAATCATCTTCGTCGTCGTCGTCGGATAAAGTCATGGGAGGAAGGCACGCATCCATCGACAATGCCAATTGGCTCTTAAGGCTCCGAAGCATCTCGAAGTCGTCATCACTCTCCGAATCCGAAGGCAGTGATAAACCCATGGGAGGACCACTTCTCAACTCCGTCGACGAAGCTAATTGGCTCTTGATGCTACGAAGCATCTCGAAGTCCTCTTCGTTCTCCGAATCCGACGGTATCTCCCCGCCGCCGCCGCCTCCTACATCCGGTCCAACAGAACTGGATTTCGCAGTAACCTCATCGGAATTGGCCTCGGAGACCATACAAGCACGTCTTAAGTCTTCGAGATCTTCACCGATGTCGTCTTCTTCTTCATCGTCATCAGCCTCGTACAAGCTTTCGCGATTCATCGCGTTACAGAAAGAAGGGATCGAAAACGTCTATAGGCGAGAGAAATCGATCGAATTCGAAAAGAAAAACAGAAGACGCTACAAAACGGCTGCAATAGAAAGGTTTATGGCACCTTGCTCCTGTGGGGGAACGAGGAAGATGAAAGGTTTACTCTTTCATTCTCCTCAAAATTTAAGGTTTGTTTATTTATTGGGTCTGAACAATTTAACATGGCGGCATCGAAAGCCTTCTAGGCATAGGCACATATATAATATATTCGTATTTCATAAACAAATTAGTGAAAATACCAAATTACCAATCACAGAAACTTGGATTATAAACCACAAAACAAAAATAAGGCCAGTCTTAAGTCGATTAACATTAACAGTGGAGATTGGAGAGAGTCAAAGCCTCACAAAGTAAACCGGAACCAAATCCGAATTAGAACAAGACCGGAGCCGAATCAAACACACATGCAATGAGTGAGATAGATTGAACTCCAAACCAAGAGAAATTTTCAAAGTATCAATCTTTAAATTCCTATTTTTGTGATTCATAATCCAAACAATTACATAATCTGTAGTTTAAGTAGGTTACAAACCTGATCAATATATTTTCAAACAGATAAACTAAAAGTTGTTAAGAGTTTCCAACTGTATTACATAAGCTTTTTCCTAACAAACAGACATGTGAAGAAAGATAAGAGTTGAAGTTTAATGGTTCTAGCAGTTCTCTGGTCTATTGTACTTTGGAGGCAGAGATGGACAATGTTCATTCATATGCGAGTATGGTTCCATAGTATTGTAACCAGGAAGTTCCATTCTGTACTTGCCAGCTCCCAAGTATCTGACAGTAAGGAAGCTTCACATTGTCATTGCACCATTTAGGAAGACGGCTTGAATTCGTCTCGAAGAAGTTGAGCATGTAAGCATCTTTGATCTGCATTAACAGATTGTGAGAAGACGATAACACTAGCTTGCGACAAGGAACAAAGTCTGTATAACAGCACATAAAAATGCAGAATCCTACACACAAATCAAAGAGAAAAACTGTACAGAAGAATCATATATAAAAATCACGAAGCAAACTCTTTCAAACTCATTATCACCACCCCTTATAGCCGCTCTTCTTTCAAACTCTCTCTAACGAAATGCAAAAGATCAAAGGAGAAATATTGAATGTGACTCGAGAGTAGTAATCGTATAACCAACTTTCAGACTGATACCTGAAACTCAATCCCAGCTAAGGGTCCATTCAAATTGAGAAGATCAAAATCTTTTGCTGAGACTGTGACAACAAGCACAGCATTAGCCCACTTGGATGAACGACGAGAAAATGACATGCCATTGATGCAGAGTTCGGTTAGGTTTGTACTGGTGAGGACAAGCAAAAAAACAGGGAAACAGGCTTATTCATGATTATTCTTACCAAAAAAACAGTAAAGACATTCAGAACTTCAGAGCAAATTCGAGTACTATATACATACCAGTAGAAAGTGAAAAACATCACAATCTCAGAGCAAATTCATGGGATTTGATTGATTTGATTGATATAATGAAGATATATGCTGCTAATGTAACTGAACCAGCCTGTACAGTGTTAATTAGCTCCTGAGGATGCTCAACGCGCAAACCAACCTGGTCCACACAAACATATAGAAATCAAATGATCAAAACCAAGCCAAAGAAAATGCTCATAACATATTTTACATATAAGGAACTTACCGCGAAATCTTTTGGTGACAGTTCAATATTACGAGAAAGAAGCATCTCATTCCGCGTGTATCAACGGAAACATGAACCTCATCAAAAACTTCGAAAGAGAATAAAAATGCTCAGAATAAACAATGTCGAAAGAGAATACGCACGGATCGGAAGGGAGAGAAGTGTTCAGATATGAAGCAATGAAAGCGAATCGGAAGTTACTATGTGGTAATCACTAATCCGAAAAGTTATCAAGCATCTGGAGACGATGATCAAACCTTCAAATCATAGAGGCAATCATCAACGTTTCATTAAAAGGTAAGAATCTTCTTAAGAACTAAGTTAAAATCTGGGTTGAACATGCTCTAAGGCTCTAAGCCATATTCACCGTTATTAACCGAAATATAAACATAAAAGTCTTGGACAATCAGCAGAGCTTGGTGTCGAAGTTGAGAGTGATGCCCATACTGAATAGCTCCTGATACAGAAGCTTAGCTCCATAAGGCACATTAACCATGACCACATGGTCCGGAGACTCGCAAAGTCGGCAGTAAGGTCCTCTGATCTTCCTTCCACTGCTCGCCAACCTCTCGATCACATTGGCAACGTTTTTGCAGCTCCTGCAGATGTGCATCTGTGAAGAATCACTTAGAGTGAAGAGACGCTCGTGCAGGTTAGCTGAAGCACCATGAGCTATCAGGCAGTCTCGCTCCATCTCTCCAAACTTGATTCCACCAAACCGCTTTCTGTCTGCAACTGGCTGACGCGTGAGCGGGTGGACTGGTCCGGTGTTCCTGAACTTGACTTTGTCCTCTGACATGTGCACAAGTCGCTGGTAGAAAGTTGGGCCCATGAATATGAGTGAACGCATCATCTCTCCTGATCTTCCATTGTAGACCCTTTCGTTTCCCCATCTTGAAAAGCCAGCCCTGACCACAAACAAAAATTTACAATCGATAATGAATCACACGAGTCAAGAATCAACAATAATCTAAGAAACGTGTTCCGTGAATCATCACATAATCACAAGGCAAATGACTCACAGCCTCACCCCTCTAACTAATATTCTGGTTCATGGCTTCTGAGACCACTTTTGTGTACTCTCAAGAGACTTTTCAAGCACAAAATAAATATAAAAAGAAAAAGAACAAGGAAATGAGTCTACCAGTGAACATCTAACTTCTTAAAATTCTAGTTTTCTAGAGATAGTGCACATCATAAAAGTCATGCTAGCTTTTAGGTCTCCTGAAACCAATATTCACTATGACATGTTCTGATCTTAAACGGTGCTCAAATTACCAGTCATTTGAACTTTTGGAAATTCTGTAGCAAAAGTCCAAACGATTTAAAACCAGGCACGAGTCAGAATATCATGCCTTTCTCCTCCCTAGGAAGCATAAGTTGATCAGTTATATAGCATCCCTAATGACCCCTACTCATTGTAGCATCAAGCCATGTACTGTTTTCAGTCGTTTTTCAATAAATTGTATACATTGCTTAAACCACGTGAAAGTGTAAAGAATGTACCTGTGAAGCTGGTCAGTAATTTCATCGACAGTGGGAGTGGAGAAAGGAGTAGCATGACGTCTCACTCTGGTGTATGCATCAGACTTGCCCTTCTTCTTTTGCATAGGACAAGCTATTCCTTTGGAGAGAGCAGCCTCCAAGAGTTGACCCGGTGTTTGCCGCGAAGGGAATGCGTGCGGGTTTATCACGATATCAGGAACTATACCTTGCATCGTGAAAGGAAAATTCTCCTGCTCCTCTATATAGCCTAAAACACCCTTCTGTCCATGCATACTGGAAAATTTATCTCCAAGACATGGAGAACGAACCTGCAAAATGCAAAAGACAGATCAGTTGAAACACTAGATTAACTCAAAGGTATGAGTTACCTCAAAGACAGCTCACTTCAGTATGATCCGGAACTTACCTGTCTCAGAGAAACCGCAGCAAAATTCTTCCCATCGTCATTAGATGATAATACCACTTTCTGCACTATCCCTCTCTCAGTGTGCTTCAGTTTTACGCTGTGATCAGTCCCAGACTCAGTACATCTGCCAATAACAATATCGCCACTGTGCATATTAGCACCAAGAAAAGGGAAGCCGTCATCATCCAGGCTGTCTACTCTGCCGATTTTACTGTGTATCTTTCCAAACTGAACAACTTCATCCATTTTCTTCCTCTTCTCCGAGTCTTTACTGTCAACGTCTGCTTTGTAGCTCCTGATCTGTTCAGAACGGAACATACCACGTTCCAGCGAAGCCTTGTTCATCACAATGGAATCCTCTTGGTTGTACCCAAGATGAACATTCACAGCAACTATTGCGTTCTGGCCATTAAACAGCACTTCCTTCTGAAGACATTCTGACGCCAATGTCTTGAAAAGTGGCTTCTGGGGATAGAACAGCTGCTGGGACAGCGTATCACAGCGGACGTTAGGGTTCGTTGATGAGAACCCGATGGCTTGTTGGCAATGCTTCTGGGACTGGTAGAGAACTCTCCTACCATGGTCATGATTTGCAAATGGGACAATTGCACAGCTCACACCCAACAGGAAAGACAGGTCCAATTCGCAGTGTGTGTAACTATTCTGTTCTTTCAGAAGCTGTTTGATTCCCCATGCTGTGGTACAGTCTTCTTCTTCCTCAATCCCGATAAGCTCCAGAATCCCTTGGTCGAGAAGATGCTCAAAGGTGTATTTTGATGGTTTGCTTTGCTTCAACTTGTGGAGATTTTCCACAACTAAGAGAGGTCGGAGTAGTCTGCCAGCGTCAGTAAAAATCCTCACTTCCTTATCAATTTTGTCTCGCTTGATTTCCATCTGCAAAGAACGTTGTGATATGTATCATAATGCGAGAAGATGACATATACACATACACATCCGTGAAGCAGGATAAAATCCAAGGTAAATACCAAACAAGGGAAGATATCAAAATAACACAGGAAATTTTTTGAAACAGAAGATACCTGACGAGGTAGTTCACTTTGACGCCGCCTGCTTTTTACCTCCGCAACAAAGTATTCAGAATCAGAACATACTCCAACCCAGTCTCCATTGAGAAGGACTTTATGCTTCCCACACAGTGATGTGCTGGTGTCTTCCACCAGCTCTTCCATTCCACAGTCGAAGAGTTTTTCCACCAGAGGCTCCAAAATTTGAGTGCTTACAAGTCCAAGGAGAGACATGTTCTTCACAAGACCACAATTTTCACCATCTGGGGTTGACAAAAAGCATACTCTGCCCCAGTGAGAGGGATGCCTGTGGAATACATTAGAAACAATGCACTCACAGTTCAGTTTTTTCAAAGCCATAAATGCAAAGTTCCCAACACGGTTCAATTATCTAACTGCTCATATTTAAAATGTAACCAAAACAGGCAATCTCATTGTCGACATCAGGAAAAAATCACAAGACAGAGTGACTAAGGAAAAAAGAAACGAGAAGACAGTATCAGAATTACTTAATAGCAGTATAATCTATACAGCATCAGTATATCCGGCTTAAGCACACTTTGCAGGAAACAGTGGTCATCATCATAACTAAATGAAATAGGTTAATACAACTAAAAGAGGCTGAAGTCATGTAAAACTGAGTAAATGCAGACCATGCATACACATTATACACTTATATTTCAAACAAACCAGGGATGGTGGAAATTTTACTTACGGATATCTGGCATCTCCAACTTTGCCGGTATACAGGACTTGCTGCCGCGTTCTCCTCAGATCAATCAAAGTCTGCAGTGGATTTGCGCGGCCCAGATTAGCTACAACACCTGAAACTCTTTCCATCTTCCTGAAAGGATGCGACCATGCTCCAGTGGAGAAGGCTCTACTAAGCCCATTTGTGATGATGGAAGCATCCAAATAGTGCTCAATAGGCTTCAAGTCGCCATCGCCAGTGAGGTGTCTCTGCATGGCCTTGGTCATTGTCCTTCTGGCGTGTGCCAGATGCACCCTTATCTCTCTTTCCAAAAGTTCTCCAGCTAGCTCAATCCTCTTGTTCCTAAAGTTGTCTCTGTTCTCACATTTTCTTTTCCCAGTATAGGCGCTAAAGAGGCACTTCACCATGTAGGCCAGAAAACGTGCTTTCTGCTTCAAACTTTTGAGACCTGGAAACAAGTGCAGACTTAGGCAGTCATCCACACTCTCGGCAGGTGGGAATTTGGTGCCTTTTATCTGCTGTTCGACATATGCCAGAGCATTTTTCCCGTGGCGGAAAGCTTCGCAGACTTCATCAGCTTCATGGATCGAAGCGATGATACTGTTGGTAATACTTGCATCACCACCATCAAAAGCAATGAGATCAATCGCCTCTTTGTCTGACCCAACACCCAGCGCAAAGAAGAGGACCCAGACTGGTATCTCAGTTGACAAGAAGTACACTGTCAGTACTTTCTCCCTTCTCTTGTAGTCTTCCGCTTTCTGGTCCTCTGAGAGACGCACAATGCATCTATTTCTTTTAATCTCGGACCTGTAAGAGACTGTCCATGGTGAACTAGAAATCCACAATCTCTTTGTGCACATCTGTTCTTGAGCAATGAAGACCTGCACAACACATTTATTCACGTTAGGAACTTGCATAACAGCTTGGCGGGGTTTCTTCCACTAAAATATTTCTAAATGCTCACCTTCTCAGCCCCCTTAATGACGAAGTATCCACCTTGGTCAAAGGCACATTCCCCCTTTATGTAGTTTTCCCCATTCTTTTCTTTACCGTCTGTATTGCAGAGGACAGATTTCACCATCACGGGTATCCTCCCAATTGGGATGTCCTGCGTCTTCTTAGACAGTATCTGCTTCTCGACATATTCGTCTTGTCCCGTCTTAAACTTGTCTCTTTTAACAACCTTTTTAATGAACACCTAGCCAAATGATAAAGGGAAGAGTTAGTTAGCCAACAAACTAATCCGCAATAAGAATAAGATATTTTTCTAAACCAGCCTTTCTGAAGTTGGATTTCAGCAAAGAGTTTGTTAGGATCCTTACCTCAACTTCGACATTTACTTTCATCCTGGCTGAGTACGTCATGTTCTGCAGTCTGGCGTGCCACGGGAGGAACTCAAGCTCCTTATCATCGGTATAGAAAGTCGGCTTCTCTATGCTGACTTCTCTGAACTTGACACTTGCGTATCTCCACTCATGGTCCTTGTTCTTTGAAGGATCGAAGGAAGGCTCCACAAGCATGTCGCCAAAGGATTCAAACACGTTCTGAAGGCCGTGCTCAATGAAGAAGTTGTAGGAGTTGAGCTGATGACTTATGAGCCCATACTGTTCGAAGAAGGAAGTCGCGGCCTTTTTGCAGAAATTCTGGAGAAATGGTTCTCCAAGATCATACAGATCGATCTCCGAGGCAGCTTCAATTTCCATTTCGTCCATGTCCATCTCTACCATAGCTCAACACAACGTTACACAATGTTAGGAAACCTAAACAAAACCCCCGAAACGAAGACATAGATGATTAAGGAGTCCCTAAACTCATGAACTACGCAAATGCATGCTTATGGATGATGCAATCAAAATTTCCACCAGAACCTAAACATTCGCTAAAACACGGAACCCTAAAATAGAAAGCAGAATTTGGGGAATTTGAAAGCTTGAAAGAAGCAGAATCAAAACGTGATACCTAAATTGCTTCAGTCGGAAGGAGTAAACCGGCGGTGGCAGGGGAGAGTAGAGGAGTAGAGTGACAGTCGTCGGAAAATAAAAGCGGTGGCAGGGGAGAGTGTAGAGGAGCTAGAGTAAACGTATCCGTAAACGTCGCCAAAAGAAAACAAAAATCCTTCCTTTTTAATTGTTGAAAGCGAAAGAGGAAATTTGATTTTAAATCTTAAATGTTTGAAAAGGGGATAATCCCTGTTTTTTTAAGTTTGAAAGCTAACCTTTAAGTATCCAAAATTAATCAAATATCTTGAATAAATCAAACAAATCCAATAATCTCAGTTGCATATGTTAAATTTTGTTACATAACTAATTTTTGAAACGATTTTGTAAAAATATTATGTGCAAGAATATTGTCACACATTTTGTAGAAATATTACGAGATCAAAAAGCATGTTCAATAAAATAGTCAAAACATGTTCAAAAACATAAATCATAGACAATTTATTCTATGATGTAATAAAACATATAAATGTAAAATTTTCATAAATTTTTGAACATAGTGAAAAGAAATTCTTAAACAATTTATAATAAGAAAACAGAGGAAGTATATTCTGTAGGAGTTTAGAAAGTTATGAAAGTTGCAAGGATGCAAAATACAAATTTATTGCTACTTGAACCGTTTATTATTTTATTTGCATTGAAATGTGTGAGTTCAAGGTACAATTCACCACTGACATAGACAAGAAAGCTACTAAAACGACCAGTTAACGATCAATTCCAAACCTTAAAATCTAAACGCATCCATGGACAGATTTTGAGATCATTTCTTGTTTCGTTTCAGAAGTTGCCTAAACCATTGTGCAGACATCTTAGGATACCTCTTCAAAGTTTTATAATCAACATAGACGATCCCGAACCTATACAATAAATACAACAATATATATTAGAGCAGTACTTAAAATATCATATACCCAATATTGATTTAACTAAGCTAGCTTAATTGATTAGCATATGTACCTTGAAGTATATCCTGACAACCATTCAAAATTATCCAGCAAGGACCACGCAAAATATCCTGTCACATTGGCTCCATCATCCACTGCTTTCTTAAGTTGAGTCAAGTAATCTTTATAATACTTGATTCTCGTCGTGTCGTGTAGTCCTTGAGCTAGAGTAACGTTGCCTGGATCATCCATACCTATAATATATATCCAAGCATTTTATAAACATTTCTATAAATCTTGCAAAATAAAGAAAAACTATGATGGATATTTGTGGGTCTTTCTTGAATACCATTTTCGGAGAGAATCATAGTTGGGTTGCCGTAACGTTCCTTCATGTACATCAAGGCCTTGTACATTCCCCATGGTACGTTGTATAACCAATACGAGTATGCCTATGGTAAATATATCAGATATGATGTGTTAATTAGAGGGGAAAAACATCAAAAGTAATCAACATAAGCCATGTACAGGCTCACCCTTGGACCGATTGGCTTCCCCAACTTGGCAACTGCAAGTGTATAAATGGAAAAGAATTGTCAATAAACAAAACAAAATCTACAGATGTAATATTAATTCATATCGAATAATGTTCCAAGAAACTTACAGCCGAAAGTGGCATTCCAATCTTGCTGGTAACCCAAATCCTTAGGTATGGTGGAGTTATGAGTATCTGACATGAAATAAGTTGTGTATTGGTTTATTCCCACGAAATCTATGGAACCTTTCACCATTTTCACTTCTTCCTCCGTGAATTTTGGCAGCCTCTCTTTCACGATATTCTGCATTGTCTTTGGATACTCCCCATATACTAATGGGTGAATAAACCTTCAAACGTTATCACCAAACCAAAACAAAAAAAAAGTATTACTCTAAGCTCACAAAAAGAAGAAGAAAAACAACTAATCACAAAAGAAGTATGAACATATACCATCCAATATGGAAGTCTCTTGCCCTTTGAGCTGCATAATTATCTGCTTTACTTCTAGTAAGCGGCTCGTACCAAACGAAATCTAAAAGAATCCCAATTCTTCCCTTTTGTTTCTCCTAAAATTTGATTAGTCACTCGTGATGAGTTTGACATGAAGAGTCATGTACATGTCATCGTATCAGACGGCAAGAAATTCAAGAAAGCCAAAAGATAAGTTGTTGTTTACTTGGTAATATTTGCGGTATCTCTGTGCAGCTGCTGCGTGAGCCAAGATAAGGTGATGGGAAACAATGTATGGCTCGGTCGCTGAGTTTCCTTCAGTGCAGTTTCCATATGCTTTAGAGCATCTCCCCGGCGCGAATATACCGTTATCATAACCTAAAGCAGCTACCACGCGCGGTTCATTAAACGTCATCCAGTTTTTCACTCTATCTCCGAATACATTGAAACAGAATTCAGCATAATCCGCAAAATCGTTCCTGCATATGCATCCATCAATGTTTGCAACGTTAATTTGCAACTGAGACAACAACAACAGCAAAAAACAGAGTATAGATAAAGTTGTAGCTAGGTTGGTGTGCTTACACAACTTGTCTACCAAGCAAGCCTTTATACTTCTTTTCCAAAGCCAATGGAAGATCGTAGTGGTACAGATTTGCATACGGTGTTATCCCTAAGCAGTCAATTATGTTCGTTATTTTTGTAACCGAGATCAATTGTATCTGATGAATATGTTATAATTTTCATACCTTTTTGGATCAAGTAATCGATCAATCTGTTGTAATAAGCAACTCCTTTCCAGTTGATTTTACCGGTTCCCTCTGCATTTAATCAACCTTTAATCTTGATCTAATATATATAAACCAGATATGATTACTTTATATATTAATATTGTATAGTAATAATACCAGGGAATATTCTGGACCATGAAATGGAAAATCTGTAAGCATCGAAGTTCAGTTTCTTCATCAGATCCACATCTTCCTGAAATGTGATTATCATGATTCATGAACAAGTGTGAGTCATGACGTTATACACATAATGATTCAATAAAAAATAAAAAATATTTGAATTGAGTTTAGTACCTTGTAACGGTGATACTGATCCACTGTTATCTCGGCCGTGGCATTCTTGGCGATAGTCCCTGTTTAGTTTTGTTTATACTAATTAATAATTAATTAAAATCAATGATTGGTTATGCAACCAAAAGGAAATGTAGTTATTGTAAGTTTACCAGGAATCTTGACGAAGGCGTCCCAAATGCTTGGGCCACGACCATCTTGATGAGTTTCGCCTTCGACCTGATAAGCTGACGTGGCGGTTCCGAACAAGAATCCCTTTGGAAAACTCTGTCTACTGAGACCGCCGGTGTCGAATTTAATTTTCTCTCCGGACGGTGAGGATTCGCCGGAGCTGGAAGAAGATAGGAGGAGGAGGAGAAAGAGGAGAGGCCACGGAGGTGCAATAAGGTGTCTCATGGTGGTGACTGGTGAGTGAGTTTTTTTTTATTGTTGATATGAGGAGGATAAAGTTGGGTGTCTTAAGGATATATATGTAGGCGTTTCTTAAAGCCTTATTTTCAAAATAATAATTACTTGAAAGATATTTTGTCCAAAAAAATAATAATAATTACTTGAAAGATTGCATAAAATATGAAAGGATATAATTGATTGACTATTCACCATTTGGATAAGACTATACATATTACATAGTTTGATTTAAATTTTTGGTTCTTAACATTTTTAAAAAGTTCTTGAATGTTGGATCTGTTTTATGACAAAACTAGTATGTAAACAATTGGAATTCTTGATGAATTATATGTTTATTACATATATATATATATATTTAGAAAATGGTTACATTATAAAATATTTATAGAATTAATCACCAATTCAGATTTTTTAAGACTAAATAATTATATAACTTAAAAAAATCTAGAAGATGGTAAAAGATGATAAAGAAGTGAGTAATTTTAAATTTGGTTTTTACCAACATTTGATTCCATAACATTTTTGTAGGACCCATGATCATGACTCTTTTCCGAAAAAGATCACGGGCGGTGGAACATTCTAACTTATGGAGTATGATCTACATGTAGACTTTTATCAACATTTTATTCTATAACATTGTTGTAGGACTCATGATAATGATGCATTGGTTGCCAGTTTTAGATACATGGTTGTTTTGCAAAAAAAAGATCATGGGCATTGGAACATTACAACTTATATGGTCTTATATGTAGATTTGCTCTGATATAATGTTAAACATTACTCCATTACTATTGAAATGTCTCATCGAATTATCAAAAACAAACAAAAGAGAAAACACTTACAAAGTAGAAAACAAATATAGTAGAATCGAAACAGCAATACAATAGAGAAACTAAGCAGGTAGGCTGAAAAGTCGCTGGTCTAGGATTAATTTGCCAAAACTTAAACGTCTTTTGTTTATCCAAAACTTAAATGTATACTAAATATAATCTATGTGAGCATAAAGTTAGAAAAGCTCCAAATTTATACACGTTTTTTTGTCATTATCCACTTTAACTAAATCAATACTCTACAGAACAGTAGGTTTTCAGACAATATTTGTTTTTTTGTGCTGCGATTCAATGGGAATCATATTCGTAATCGAGGATTCGGTTTGGGTTTTCTTTCATTGTTTTCAAATAGTATTGCAGAGATCACATAAATACTGTTGTCTACTGCATCTTCTAATTATGATCATGTTAAGTGTTTTTACATGTGTGAGCCTGTATCTAGTGTCCAAACTATATACTACTCCAAAAATAAGGATTGAATTATCGTGAGCGGCCCACATTTTGAGAAAAGTCATCACGCGAATCGTGAAGCGCCAAAGCAAAAACGTGGACGCACTGAAGTCGACAAAGGCAAAATGGTCAAATCACAAGTAATCCACTGAGTTCAGTCCTCGTGGATCCGTAATCAGGACCATGCCCCCACGTTCTTAGACATGCCCCCACAATCTTCACGTGAAACGTCCTCTTTCTGTAACTCTTCAAACCACTAGCGGCAAGTGAAATGATAATAATAACAACAACACAAAAGTTAATTAAAACATAATTGCCTATATTTTTAATTCTATACGCAAATGCAAACGCAAAGATTTCAAATAAAGCCATTTTGGATTGAAATTTTGATTCATGTGAAAACTGAACAACATGTAGCGTGAATCGTCGTGTTATAGGTTTTTGTTTGTCGTAGAGGAATGATTACATCGTAAGTACCGAGTCCAAAAAGCAACGTAGCATCTCATTGATATCACAACGTATAAAGTTCACGAAGATTCGCTTTTGTTATCTACAACTTACAAGAACAGGTTTCTACAAGAAACATTATAAAGACCGAAACCAGAAAGAGCATTGATAATTATGCAATTTTAATGATTTGTTGTTATTTTTACATAGCATACTAGATGTAATCTTGATGATTAATGGTGATCATATGATGAGAAAACTCAGTGCAAATCGCCGTACATATTATTGAAAAGTTACAATGTACAAGAACAAAATTTCTCCGTTGAAAAGTCAAATAGAGAATTCAAGTTGTTACACATATATCCAATCCAATCATGGACACATTATTCTCATTTCTGGTCCCGTTTCAACAGTTGTCTAAACCATAAAGCAGACATCTTGGGGTATCTCTTCAAGTCCTTGTAATCAACGTACACAATTCCAAACCTATACAAAACAAAAAGCATTAGAACATAACATATAATCAGAAATAATCACATACACAATGTAGATTCATCAGTGAACTTCTGAACCTTGAAGTATATCCAGATAACCATTCAAAATTATCAAGCAATGACCACGCGAAATAGCCAGTTACATTGGCTCCATCATCTACCACCTTTTTAAGTTGCGTTAAGTAGTCTCTATAATACTTCATTCTCGTTGTGTCATTTAGTCCTTGAGATAGAGTAATGTTGCCCGGATCATCCATACCTATATAGTAAAGATTATATTCAGACGCTTAACAAGTCTATAGATCTTGGAAATATAACAATAAACAATATTGACGATTTTGTTGTTGAACAAATACCGTTTTCGGAAACAATCATAGTTGGGTTGCCATAGCGCTCCTTAATGTACATCATGGCCTTGTACATTCCCCATGGTACGTTGTATAGCCATTCCGAATATGCCTATACAAAAATTAGAGTAATTCATAATCAAACACTTAGTAATTAGAGAGACTTACGAAAAAAATCAAATAAAATCACTCTCACCCTTGGACCAATTGGCTTCCCATTCTTTGCAACTGCACGTGTAGAGATTGAGGTTTTTCAGTACGCACTTGCTTTTATAAGATATGCTAAATATTATCACAATGCAATCCCTAATCTAGATGATTTCTCTCACGCTAACATATTTGGTTTTGAAACATGCAGTCGGACCCTAACGTATTTAACTAGTAATGTGTTCAAATTCGTATACAAGACGACATCATTGAGCATGCATCAAAGAATGAATATATGTGAACACTAACTTACAGTTAAAAGAGACGTTCCAATCTTGTTGATAACCCAAATCCTTAGGTTTGGTGGCCGCATGTGGATCAGACATGAAATAAGTCGTGTATTGGTTTATCCCCACGAAATCTATGGACCCTTTCACCATCTCCACTTCTTCCTCCGTGAATTTTGGAAGTCTCTCCTTCACCATGTTCTGCATCGTCTTCGGGTACTCTCCATATACTATCGGATGAATGAACCTTTGAAAGTTTACCCATAAAAAGGATATTTTTACAAGCTCACCAAATTTTTTTAACGGTACAATGAGTGTAGAAGTTTGAACATTTACCATCCGAGATGGAAGTCTCTTGCTCTTTGAGCAGCGTCATTGTCTGCTTCACCATCTGTAAGAGGCTCGAACCAAACGAAATCAAGAAGAATACCAATCCTTCCCTTTTGTTTCTCCTGAGAATTTATCGGTTCGATTTATAGTTAATCATCATATATTGTTTGAAGGAACCTATAGAGGATCTCTATTATATACCTGATAGTTTTGGCGGTATCTCTGGACGGCTGATGCGTGTGCCAAGATAAGGTGATGTGCAACAGTGTAAGGTTCGGTCGCAGAGTTTCCTTCAGTGCAGTTCCCGAAGGCTTTAGAGCATCTAGCCGGTGCGAAAATACCGTTGTCATAACCTAAAGCAGCTACTACACGTGGCTCGTTGAATGTCATCCAGTTCTTCACTCTATCTCCAAATGTTTTGAAGCAAAACTGTGCGTAATCCGCAAAATCTTCCCTGTATATTATTGGAAATTTTGAGGATTTTGCAGGAGAGACTAGAGAAGAGAAGATAATTACAGGACTGGTGCTTACACAACTTGTATACCAAGCAAGCCTTGATACTTCTTTTCCAAGGCCAGAGGAAGATCGTAGTGGTACAGATTCGCATATGGTGTAATACCTAATTAAGCATTAATGTATATTCATAGACCACAGAAAAAAAATCAATAATCATATCAAGTGGTTTCTTATGAGTTTATACCTTTTTGGATCAAGTAATCGATTAATCTGTTGTAATAAGCTACTCCGTTCCAGTTGATTTTACCGGTTCCCTCTGTACGTTTTCATAATTAGGTTTAAGGTTATATACTAAATCAATCTTAATCTCTAATATAAAATCATGTGATTATATATATATATATATGACGATACAGTTATACCAGGAAATATTCTAGACCATGAAATGGAAAATCTGTAGGCATCGAAGTTCAGTGTCTGCATCAAATCTACATCTTCCTGATTATCATGAACATTGAACACACTTGTATATTATAATGATTCGATGGAAATCTATTAAGATTAATGAGTAGTGGTGCATACCTTGTAACGGTGATACTGGTCCACTGTTAATTCAGCCGTGGCATTGTTGGCAATCTTGCCTGTTTATTTTTTATTTCGTTAGCAAAGGAAAAAAAAAGTCGAAATGATAAAAGTGAACAATTAAGTGAAATGGTAATTAACATTGACAATGAAAATTAACCAGGAATCTTGACGAGTGCATCCCAGATGCTTGGGCCACGACCGTCTTGGTACGTCTCGCCTTCCACCTGATATGCTGACGTGGCGGTTCCAAACACGAATCCCTCCGGGAAACTTTTTCTGTCAACATCACCGGTATCCAATAGGACGGCGTCTCCGGACGGCGAAGATTCGCCGGAGCGGGAAGCAGAGAGAAGGAGGAGAAAAAGAAACATGAGAGGTCACTAAGGGACAAGTTCAAGATGTCACCGAGATTTGGAGAGGATCAATGTTTGTCTCAGGCTTATAATAGTGATGATGGAGCTTGATTAGTATTATTTTTGTTAATTGGGGTTGGTTTATTAACTATTTTTTTTTTTTTTTGGTAAATGGTTTATTAACTATTTGATCAGAACAATTAATATATACGTACACCACTTGAAAGTTATGCTAGCCTACACCTTTCTTTCTTAACTAAAAATTATGATAGGTTCTTTTTTTTTTTAATTTATAAAACAACGTTGGCAAACGCATTATTATCCAATGGTAAAATTGTATTATGGGACATTTGAGAGAATAACAATTAAAGTAAAGAAAAACTGAAGAGATCAGATATATATCAGAGCCAAAAGCATTCAAAATTACTGAACAGAGAAGAAAAGTCACAATCTCAAGTCGAAGTCTCTATCAGTAATCTGATAACCAAAAATTATCTGGCTCAACATCTCATTTTCACAACATTTTGACACAAAAAAAAAAAGCAGAAAGTATTATTTTTGACAAGGATATGCAGACAAAAAGACTCGCACACACCAACACAACGTCACAGATACGGCCAAGCGGAAGATCCATAGCCTTCAAAAGTAATCAAAGCATCTTTTCCAAAGAGACAAGAGGAGTTTCCAGAGATCTTTTAAAATTTATACCTCAAGTCTTATTGAGGACTTAAGCTCCAAACCCGGATACAAGCATCTTCACCAGAACTCACAACGTGGGAATCATCAGCGAAACCCAGACCATAAACTCCACCTAAGTGAGCTCCTTTTATGGTCATGCGTGCGGAAGCAGGTTTGTCCACTTCATACACAATCACACAGGTGTCTAAGGATCCTGTAGCAACCATAGTGCTGTTTGGAGACCAGGCTAAGCAGTTTATGCGGGCGCTATGGTACAACATGTTCTTGAGTTTCACCTGTTTAATAAATTTGAAACGATACAAGATCAATGTCTGTGTTGGATACTAGTGGATAGGTTCTATATAATCTTAGTTACCTCTCTGGAGACTCTGTCCCATACAACTGCTTCTCTGTTCAAATCAGCTGATGCAAACATAGAGAAATCTGGAGAGTAACGTATGACGCTGATGGCGCCTCTGTGTTTCTCAAGAACTGCTTCCTCAGTGAGGGAGTCGCCACTAATAGAATACAGATGGAGTTTACCATCTTGACCCCCGATGATGGCCTCCGTTCCATCAGGTGTTACGGCCAACGCAGTGACAGTGAACCCAAGGTTGATGGTTGACACTACTTTCTCACCCCGGAGAAACACAACTCCCGTTTCAAAGGTCACCAGAAGGAGACCGGGTGAGAGTGGTGCAAGGCTTAGATCTTTTGGTTGGTTTCCGATGTCAATAGACTCTTCGCTTGTGCACTGATCGTCTCTATAAGAAATCCTGGATATCTGGAAAAGTATCAAATAGTAGGAGAATGCGATTTAAATGGTTAACTCACCAATAACAGTGCTTATAACAATTCTAAATAAGCAATTAGATCAACCAAGTAACCACAAGATAGTCATTGCAAGTCCCACACGTCAAAGACCATATGGCCTTTCAATGATGGCTTTTTAAAAACCTTAACCACAAGATTAATAGTATTTTCTCCCAAAGTGAATGATCTTAAGAGACCATACAAGCAACTTTAATATCCATATTTAGTGATATGAGATCACAGAAATATGGAGTAGTCAAGACCACGATCAGCACTACCAATATTCTAAAAAAAACCTTATTCGACTGTTCCGTCCTTAGAATCACCTACACATCAAAACTCGAACACTCCAGAAATCAAGTTGACAAGTTCTATACGTGAAAAACCAATTTACCGTATTGTCAAAACCAGAGGTCACGATCTCATCTTCATGAGCAGCAAAGCACTTGATTTGAGAATTCTGTGCCCGCTGCAGTTTACCGCAAAAGCCACGGCCTAGCATCCATTTACATATCAAACCATCATAGCTACTGGATAGTATGTAGTCAGCATTTCCTTTGAGCACAGATAAGGAAGATATGTTCTTCATATGTCCTGACAACTGGAATGGGGATTTATCCAGATCGCTTGCTGAGAATATGCTGATTGTGCCACCTAGAGAAACCGTGACAATATGGTCGTTCTGCCACAGACACCCGACAAGCATATCGTCCACTCCACCTGATGATCCAGGACAAGTCAACGTGGTCTTCAATGTTCCGGTACCATTGTCCGAGATTTCCCATACTTTAGCTGACTTGTCTGCAGATACAGTGAGAACCTGATTGATGATTCAAACATATACAACAAGTGAGTACAGACGCAGCATCAACCATATTGTAATCAAGAATTAATATCTCGTTGAGTCTTCATATAAATAGCCAAATTCTAGGCCACAGTTATAGTTTATCTACAATTAGTTTCATAAGGCTATTTTAATAGACCCTATTCAAGCCTGTTGTAGTTTGGTTTAATATTACGGAATCAGGCTATAATTGAGCATAGGGTACAACAAACAGACACAACTTAGTACCTCTTTGCCGTCAGGACTCCAGCTAACCGCGTAGATGCTGCCTTTATGCCCATCGTCAGACGAGAGTTCTCCCAGTTTCTCACAAGTCTTTGCATCATATATGATTCCCTTTTTATCTGAACTCACAGTAATAAATTTACTTCCATCTGGTGCAAACCTCACACAGTTGACAAAGTTGGTATGCTCTCTGTTGATCAACAAATAACAAACTCGTAAACTGCTCGGAATCACACAAGTAGGGAACTGAACAGATAGAAAAGAAAAAAGAAAGTTTTATTTCTTCAAAGGGAGAGGCAGCTTATGTTTTATATATCTGACCTGCTTGAGAGCTTGAACTTGAAAGGAGGACCTTCGTAGAAATTCACCAGAAAATCCTCCCCACAAGTTACGATGCGGAAGGGTCTGGTCGGCTTGAAAGCGCAGCTAAGAACACGCCTTGAATGTCCATCAAACTCTCCAACATTTGATCCTGAATCCCACCTAACAGAGGTAAACATTTCTTTAGGCACTCCCAAGTCAAACAAAACAAGACAGGCAACGAGTCAAGAATCTGGGAAATGGGTATAGAAAACTCAGTGCAGCATAATTGGGAAGAACAAAACAAATGTACTCATTCATACGCTGAGTTCGATCTGATTCAACAAACTCAATGCAATATCAGAAAAACAAAATCATAGGCTGATCGACTGGTTCGATCAAATTTTCAATCAAAAAGCACAAATTTTTTGGTTTAACCAAAAAGCACAGATTTTTTAAATGAGTACGAAGCAGAAGACTTGAGCTTGACTTGATTTTACTTCATCGATATTTCTGAGAAAGGAGATTTCACAGGCAAGAAAAATCTAAGAAGCAAAGGATATGCGTGTGCAATAATACTACTCACATGAAAGCACGAACGAGAGATTTCCCTTTCCCATCACCGGAGGCAACGATCCGCATCCCATCGGCCGACCACTGGAGATCATCGATCCGACCAGCCAAAACCTTAAACTCCTTCTTCAGCACGTGATCGTTGTGAGCTCCCCAGATTCTGACAGTCCCCGATACATCGCCTGACGCGATCCACTCGCCGTTCGGTGAGTATCGCGCCACCGTAGCTGGGTAAGCATGCTCGCCGTAGATAGAGACCTTCAAGGGATTGTTGAGGTCGAGGATCACGACGGATCGACCATTAGTGTAGAGGATGGTGTCGGACTTGGGGTCGCCGGAGATCAGGATTCCCCGACCCCTCTCCGTCGACGGAACGCAGGCGTAGGTTTCAGAAAGTTCCATGACTGTCGAGAGGACTCTACAGAGATTGGGTTTGAGTGTTTTTTGGTTTTACGGGGATCGTGAAGGAAAGACCACACAGAGACGAGTAAAAAAACGAAGGACGGTTTTGAGTCTTTTGAGTTTTGACATTAGCTGTTATTTTAAAATTCTTTTTAATTTTAAATATGATGTAATGATCATTGTCACACAAACATTTCTTCTATCGCAAAAAAGAAGAAAAATCTGGCAAAATTGGATTAATCACACACAGAAAAAAAGGATAGTGGACTTCAGGTTTTCTTATGACAAAAAGTATTCTTACCACAAATTAATATGAATGAATATATCCCTATATTGATTATCTATAAAATCAATTAAAATTATTTAAACAGTTAAATTTATGGTTGACAAAACAAAACAAAAAACAGTTAAATTTATGTTCTTCTGCTACAAGCCTAGAAGTGAAGAGGTTTTAAAAGTAGGCAGCAAAAGTGAAAACTGGAATCCACGTCACAGTTGACCAGCAAAAACAAGAATTCCTGTCACAATTTATATATTCACCAAAAGAAGAAAATAGACGGCCCATGGGCCAGTTATTTGAACCCAACCTATCAGTATGTGTAGTAATGCGGATCCATTTAACAGTTGCATTGAGCACGTTAGTAGATATTTTTATGAAATATCGTTTGGAAAATCGAGGATCATATAGAATCGAGTTTCGAAAGGAAAAATAATTATACAAGTCTATGAGGAAACAAAATATCAGTCGTGGGGCTTCACATCCCTTGGTCGCATTATCAATTATATAGTTTTTCTGTGGTTAGAGAAGATAAGGAAACATAAGAACAAAGCTGTCACAAGTCTCTATGTCTCGCTCAAACCAGCCACACCACCTCGTCCCCATCACTCACATGCTTCTCTCTATTATTCTTATTGATTGATTGACTTGCCCTCGTATAATTTGATCTTGCCGAATATATAGTTGAAAATTTGTGAATCACAATTCTAAAAATTTAACTGATGATAATAATACGATTTTTTAAAGCAAAACTACAACAACAACAAGAACAACAAAAGCAAAACTAATTTACAGAAGACGGAAAGACAATCAATCCCCCCTATCTCTATTTCTCTTTCTCTCTATCTGAATTTCACTTAACTTCTCTCAGCCAATCACGTCATGCCATGTCACAATCATATCCAAACCCACGTCAGCGTAAGTCACCACGATCTTAGCAGGACCAATGTGATGACGCTGTAAAGTAGGAAGTAGACCAAGTGGCTCCGGTACTCAAGTGAAGCTGACGAGTCGTTGGAGAATTCGGAAGAGTCAACAGCTAAAGGCATGCCATCACCGCCGAGAGCACATGACCGTGGCTCGCCGTTCTGGTTGAGCATGACGGCTCGGAGGACGGAAGTGACAGTGTGGAAGTAAGCCGTACGGTTCTTAGCGAGAAGCCAAGTGAGACCCATCAGGACACAATCTTTGTTGTGCATTTTTGTGGTTCTGTTTCTGTCTTCTTTGGATGGGTTTCTTGTCCCTGAAGTTTGCTTCGGGTTTAGCTGCAAGGAAAACAGAAACCAGAAGTGTTAGTCTGTGTTGGTTAGGATCTTTTGCTACTCCATTATACTAATGATTAAGGATGTTAGAAAGTGAGAAAGTAGAGGCTAGTGGCTAAAGCTTTAAGTTAATGGTGGGTCGGTGATTAAGATGCAGAACAACGAAAACTCGCCGCGTGGGGTTCACGGAAACATGTAGGCGCGTATATATGTGTATGTCAGACTTGTCAGATAAAAGAAAAAGCTAAAGAACAAAACTTTTCCCAATCCGCCAAGCTGCACAGATCAGAAAGAATCCTAGAACAAATGATTCCAAATCTTATTCATTCACTCATTTAGTAAAACCCTAATGTCTAAACACCGAAGATCATTAAACGGCCAAGAAAAGTCATCAACTTGGGACTAGACCTTAATTAGATAGTTTACTAGTTAATCTGTCCCAAACAAAAAAAACACAGATGCTAAAACAACAAGAACACCGAACAGGCAGAAGTTTATCTATAGTTGCTAAAAAAGTTGACCTTACGAACTAATTATATATGATCTACTCAATATCAGCTTCGAACGGTGAACACATGGCAAGATTCTACGGGAAAGTTACCTTATAGAGGCTGTTCAAGCACTTGTTACAGCTGCTTAGAGGAGAGAATCTGTCGCCATTGTCGTGGCTTCCACTCAAACAATCAGTCTCTAATCTATCAACACTCTCGCCTCCGACGAGCCTCCCTTGTTCGTTCACAGAAAATGCGTCGGAACAGGTCAAGTGATGCAATCTGATTCCGCAGTAGCAGTAAACGACGTCGCACGTCTCGTTCGGCCTGGCGAGCTCAATCCCTCTCCTTCTCAGCGACTTCCCCAGTCCGTCGACGCAAGTCTCCGAGTCGTCGGGAAGCAAAGGCATGTCTTCTTCCGGCGTGATCGCGGCGGAGGATGCGTTTCTCGAGGCAGCGGCGGCGTTGGAAATGGAACGGCTCAGGGCAGTGGCGGAGTAAGCGGAGTAGAGCCACGCGCCTAGGACGGGGCAGCATCTTCCTCTGTGGAGCTTTTTGCCGGTGCAGGCTGATTTGATTCCGTGGAAGAGGTCTTCCGGTAAATCGAGTGGGCAGCCGGAGAAATCGGACTGCTCCGGGAAAGCGGGTATGGTGGCGGGCGGGGATGATTTGACCCGGAATGGCTGGACGGTGACCGGGTCTGGGTTTGGTGATACGGGCGATAGAATGGCGAAGAAGAAGATGAGGGAAACGAAAGACGGCGCGTGTTGGAACATCGCTGGAAGCATGGAGACAGAGAACATAGAGTGAGGGAGTGTGAAGAGATGTGTAATAAAATACTCGCAAATGGGGGATCTCGATACCAATTTAATACTTTGTCGTTTTTTTTTGGTTTCCTTTAATCCTTTTTATTTTATTTTCCTACATTTGCATTTGCATCTACTGTGTATATATGTAATGCATATAGTTGTAATAATATTGATCATCTAGCATTCTGGTCAACTTAATATATATCTCTGATGCTTTCTTCTTATAGTTTGTGGATTTCTGGTTTGTTTTTGTGTGTTAGGATAATTAATAACAGATTCAGGTAGAATTTAGTTTGTGAGTTTAGAAGAAACATTAGACTATTAATAACTTAATTAGTGATATTTTTCTATATGTGAATCACGGGACGATTATTCTTCGCATTGAAACTTGAAAGACCAGAGGTGACTGACTGATCAACAGGTTTCTCTGGGTTTTTTTATAATGCCAATACATAAGAGTTTGCAAGGATTCTTTTAGTTTTACTTTGTTGGACTGTTCAACAGGTTCCCTGATTATTTTGTACTAATCTAACATTCTTAGTGTTACATGTAATCTACATAATCGACAAAATTAACACAATGTATAGCATGTTTTGTGAATAAACTGTAAGTCATACAAAAGATAGCATGATTTGTTTCCTAATGCAGATAAATTATCCCATTCGCTTATAATTTTGATTTTTTGCAAACCACACATTATAAAAAGAAAAAAGAACCATGCAACTTTATTTCAATGACTATAGTTTTCTGTTCTTAATGACGACTATAATAAAACTGGGTTTGTCATTATTAATTAAAACATTGCTTTTTTGCGGTGTATCAAACTTTTCGCTTACTTCCATGGCATAACAAAATAAACTTCAAAAGAAAAAGAACTCTAAGCCCATGTTTTGTTTGTTATCTTTCTTTTCTTGTTTTTTTTTTTGAATATATATATAAAAAAAAAACTTATAGTGAAGCAACAACTTATAGTATACTCAAAAATTGTTTTTTTTTTTCCTGTTAAAATACTCAAATACTCACCTTTATGTACCACAAAAATTTACATATACACGTATTTAGAATCTATCAGAGCACAACGATTAACTTATCTATCCATTTGTCCATAATACCCTTTTGAATAGTAAAAACTAAAAAGGAAAAAGAAAGAAATTATGTGGAGCTCCATGTTAAAAAGGTAACGTCAGGCACGCGAATGGTTGTAGTGAAAGCTGCTTAAAAAAATATTACAAACCCTTTTTTTCGGGAACGCCATTACAAAATGCAAAATGGATTTTATTTTTAGTTTTAGGCACAAAATTCTCAGTCTACATCACAACTCACAAGGACAACAGACGATTACTACATAAGAGTTATAAAAGCTAGATATATTCACTCACTGTGTTCAGATATCATATCACAAATGGCTTATTCAGTCACTAGCCAGTTGGGGTAAACTATATAGAGAAATTGGAGAAAAAAGTTATTGTATTGTTGCACTAGATAAACTTGATAATTGAAGATTTATTTATGATATGTATAGTAACAGTATTTTCACCAGCTCTAAAGCAATTTGTAAACCGAAAGAGAACAAAGCAAAAGCAAATGGAAGACCAAAAAGAAGAATATGAACAGTCGATGAAAATGATTCTCTATCATTGGAGGGTGAAGTGATCATCATAAACACATATGTGCATACATAAATTACTTGGTCGTATATCGGGGTCAAGAAGGTGTACTTAACACACAAATTTCCACGATTTTTTGTTTCCATGTGTCAAGGTCATATACTTGTCAAACAGAAATCCAGGGGTTAACATGTAGTAAAGCGAAACTTCTGGGGGCATTTCCTCAATTCTTCTTAAATTCGTGGCAGCTACCGTAACTACTTGGCGAACGAACAACCATATCAGTTCCATTCATTTAATACAAATCGAATCGGTGAGCAAATTGAAGACAATTGAAGGTTTTAAGGTTGTTTGTTCATACATAACTCATGTCTCTCAGTATCTATCAGGTTATAGTTGGTAAATGTCTCAAGTACAGAACCAGAGACACATACCACCTCTTCTTCTTCTTCCTCTTCCTCCTCTTCCTCCTCTTCTTCTTCTCTTCTTTATCTTGTCTGTGAGAGATGTGTATATGAATCAGCCGATCTATTGTTAGCAAGAAGTTTCACTCCCCTATCTGCCAATCAAGTGTGGAGAGCCGCAACCTTTTGAGACAAGGCATCAACTGCATCGTTGTTCGATTCCCCGAGCTGCAAAAATCAAGAATGTGAAGAAAAAGCGTATACAAACTTGTAAGATATATCTTTCTCCGGATCTTGATCTTTACCTCCGATTTGTTTCTCTGTTTTACGCCAATGCATTTAGATGCACTGATGCTGGCACTTTTCAGCAAGCTTCGGGCACTGTAACCCGTCTGGCTCATTCCATTCATGTAATCTGACCCCTCGTGTTGAGAATTTGGAGGGATTTCGGGTGTCGTGGCTAAAGAACCTGCAGGTCTGTTCTCGGTACCGTAGTTGCGTAATCCATTCTCTTCCTTAGGAGCAGGGACTCTCTCTCTGAAACACAACACGGCGGACGTGAAGATGCAAATTTTATCAGCATCGGCAGAAGCTGACAACTTACGAATCAATTTTACAAACAAACCAACAAAAAGGAAATTGTGTACCTAGGCAAGGAAGCATGTCGCTGTTGAAGAGGAGCGCTTCTCTCACCCTTACCGTAATGTTCCTCAAGATGTGCAAATTGTCTCTTAAACCGATCAACACCACTGCATTTCAGTTTACAAAAATCTTTATCTTACTTCCAATAATCGTAGAAAATTTTCAATACAGATTGTAACTGTTGTATTATACCTAGGGTACATGAAGCTCGTCTGTTCTCCACCTCGAAGATACTCTTGCAGCATCTGAGGATGATACTCTAATATCTGCATTGTGGGAAACGATGAGTTAATTAAACGACGAGTAAATGTGGGAAACAACCATACATTTTTCCATGGTTCAGAGCATAACCAATCCAGAGAAAGCAAAAATAGTAATAGATTACTGTACCTCTCTATAGATCAATTCCCTCACGTCTTCTTTCGTTATCTTCCTTCTTTCAAACTCAAACTCAAGTTTTGGAATCGGCTGAGTAGATGGTTCCCGATCCACGTTTGCCAGACCATAGAAGTAAGGATCTGCAAGTGCCTGTACACACACACACACACACACACACACATGTAGATATAAATGTTTTCTTGTCTGCGAGCGAAATTGGTCTGAAACTTTGAAGTGCAAATTAGTATAGAGGAGCTTTACCTCTTCAGCTGTGGGACGGTCTTTGGGATCAAATGCAAGAAGACGGTGCAGCAAGCGAAGGGCCAACGGGTCTACATGAGGAAATTTGTGAGTGAATGGAACTGGCGGTTTTCTCCTCATGTTGCCTAAATATCTCCTCGCCTTCTCGTTACGAATCTGCAGCAAAACAAAACACTGATCGTCATTACAGATGATAAAACAAAAAAGACTGATCCAACCCTGGTCTAGTAATATTATAACACTAATACTTCTCCTATTTATGTGGACCACATACCTATGACGTGAGATTTCCTACCAATTAATATGAATCTAACCCGAGCTAGGCCTAAACTACTTGCCATAAAACCGTTGCTGGAAAAGCACAAGTAAACAAATAGTCATAGCTTATAAAACTTTTAACCCATAACTCCATGCTTTGACAAATTGTAGCAAACAAAAAAAGAACAAATGAGCTTTAAACTGACGAACACCAACTAACCCTTGAAATAGCTTCGGGTGGAGGAGTACCAAGCAAATCAGTCATAATATCCAATTGGTGCACCACGTTCTTCCCAGGAAACAATGGCTTCCCGGTGAGCATTTCTGCAAATATGCATCCTATGCTCCATATATCAATGGCAGGGGTATACTACATCAGAGAACAAAACAAATAATACACTTTAAGCCTCAGATTGGGATGTCAAAATAAGGTGGTTTGTAGACAAAGAAAATAGAGTCTCGGATTTTACTTTGGAGAAGAAAGAGCCACAAAGTTCTGGTGCACGGTACCATCTTGTAGCGACATAGTCCTGCAAAGTAGCAAAAACCATTTGTCCAGCACACTTTAAATAATTAATAAAAATGAAAAGTAACTTATGATTTCAGTCTCTAACATACAGTCCAGAATATAGCCGAAGGTGCATCATTAAACGACACTCGAGCAAGCCCAAAGTCGCAAATCTTCAGCTTGCAATCAGAGTTGGCTAGAATGTTTTTGGGCTTTAAATCACGGTGAAACACATTGGCTGTAACAAAGCACAAAAAGTTTCTTCAGGTTTAGTAGAAAAGCAGTAACAGGCCTCCAAGGGACTAAAGTAACGCTAGCCAAGGCACTTGCCTGTGTGGATAAACTTCAGGCCACGAAGAAGCTGGTAGAGGAAAAACTGGTAATGCTCAGGTGTAAGATCGTCGTTGGCTTTGATAACTTGGTGAAGGTCTGATTCCATCAGCTCGAAAACAACATAAATGTCTCTGAACTCACGGCGTGAAGGAGGAAGCATTACGTGCTTTATCTCCACTATATCAGGATGGCGGAGCAACCTGAGGAGCTTGATCTCTCTTAGAATCCTCGTTGCATCAGAGACGTGCTCAAACACATCATTGATTTTCTTTATGGCAACTTTTTCCCCCGTATGTGTGTCGATCGCAGATGCCACAACCCCGTAACTTCCTTTCCCTATAACTTCTTGGATTTGGTATCGGCTGGCTTCACCGTATTCTGTAAAGAACTCAGTCTCCAGTGCAACCTGTGTTTGGACAAACATGACACCATAAAATTGCATATTGAGACCTCAGATTGGAAAGACGAAAAACTGAGAATAATATTTTGCCTAGTTCTCGACATGTATCTTCTAAACATATACAGTATAAGGTACAAGAGATTCAGGATGAGACCAGAGGAAACATAAACAAGAAACCAGACCCACAATGTAGCATTTCTACTGGATTCCAAATTCTTCAGAACTCTTCTCAGCATAAATAAACAGTGCAAATAGATTCAGATGAGCGAAAAGCCAATTGAAAGTCGAGGCGAATAAAGCAACCAAACCCACAATGTACTATATTTTCACAACATAGAAGCATCGATTGACAAGTGAGACTATTGACCAAATGTTTGACAGTTCCATTAGTCAATTCGTAACAGCTATCCAAATTATCACTAATTTATAAGCAAGCAAACACCAGAGAAAATGGATAAAAAATCGTAAACTGTCGCCACATTCAATCCAATAGCTTAAACCCAGTAATTAAAACGATCAGTTCCTTCCAATGTAGTTGGAGACAATGGCAGAAAGTCAATCACGGATAAAGCAACAAAACCTATGAGGTCCAAAATCGAAGTTGCAATTTTAAATCTGAAGAAATCAAACAGATCCATGCGAGAATAGCCACGGGAGATTTCAAAAAAAGCGAACCTTTTTATGAGGATCCATTTGAATATAATTCCTTCTTGGAACCCTAATGCACTTCAAACCAGAGAGATCAAAATCTCTAACAAGGGCGAATCTTCTCGCTTCTTCTTCTTTTGCTACTCTCTCTTTGTCTCCTTGGTCTTCTTCTTCCTCTTCTTCTTCTTCTTCTTCCTCGTGGTTTCTATAAATAGTTGTGAGCTGAGACCGCAAATTGCTCACAGATAATCGATCACTCGAACCACACTGCCGAGAGCTATTGCTCGTATGATTCGAAGTACTCCGAGAATGAGAATGAGAATGATTATTAACGTTGGTGCTGTGACTAGCACCCATCAAACACCTCCACCACCACTCTTTTTTTTTCTCTTCTTTCCTAAATTAATTTTTATTAACAATAAATATTATTATCGATTGACAATAATAATTATTATTAGTAAATGCTTTCAAGTCTCCGACGCATGAAACTCTCAGGTATGGCGTGCTTCTCTCTTTCGACTCGCCGAATTTTATTTTCTTTTTCTTTTTTTCCTTCTTCCCCTTCTGTCTATTTGTTTGGCTCTCTTGTCCGAGAGATGCGGAAGGAAGAAGAAGAAGAAGAAGAAGAGAGCGTGAAAGGAGAAGGTGAAAGGGTTCGGCACGTGCGGTCGCACGTGAATCGTGTGCCAAAGGGCATGTTTGACTATTTACATCCCTTTTTTAATAACTTCACATGGGATTTTATTTTTTTTCCCATCACTTGTCGTTTTCGAAATCTCGCTTTGATATAACAATAACTACTACTAGTACAGATTCAAATTGGTTTTTGTTAGCTTACGTCCGTTTATATTCATTTATATATATATATGTACAAGCAGTACTTTTTACTTTTTAGGACAATTAGGCTAACAAATCTTACAAGTTATAACTATTTTTACTAAATATGAAAAAGATAAAATGTGGATTGAAATGTCAAAATAACAACATAACTTTATTCATTTTGAGAAGAAGAAGCGAAAATGGAGATGGTGGTTGGTGGGGCCCAGTGTCCTTAATAATGAAAGAAGGGTTTTGTTTGATAAATGCCAGCCAGAGCCTGCCCTGTAACTCTTCCAATGCACGTCTCCGGTCGTGACTTGCGGACCCCAAATATTGGCATTTCATAAACAAGATAATTTTCATACATATAGTTTCTATTTCTTATATGTAAGGATAATATCTGATAAACAAAAAGAAAAAAGAAAAAAAACATTTTCATGGTATTTAAAGAATCAAAATGTATGTGTTTTGCAACAATTCCATCATCACCTTCCTCGACGAAAATAATAATAGGATGAGTTATTGAATATGTCAATTTTGATTTAAAAAATAAAAATAAAACTAGTCAATTTCCCATCATTTTAGGTACATATTTTTTTACTGATCATCCTTTTCTGTAGAAACTATTGGTATTTTTTTTTTTCTTGTGTGAGAACTAACCATTAGTTCCTATTTTTAATCGGTCAAAATCATTAGTTTCAATTTAAAGACAAGAAAAAAACATATAAATAAATGTAGAGTATTTGTCAAAGTAATTAAATTCATTTTGTTTCTTTTGATTGGAAACTTGACCAACTACTGATTTATTAGCCATGAAGATCACTCCATTGATGCTCATCTCCGTCATCATACTTTTAACGTCATTTCATTCTTCGAATGCATTATGAACAAGCAGTTTAACGATTGTTGGATTCTCATGACCACCAGAACAATTATTTCAGCCACACAGGTCATACCATGTTGTGAGAGAATGAAAAACGCAATATCATGTTTGTGTTCACTCCGCAAAGACAAAAAGACAAAGGACAATATATTGAAAGTTGAACAAGTTTTTAGAATCTGCATTATTGCTAAAACCATATGTCCACTCTAGACTATTAACAACAATAAAGGAATAATTTGTTTAGTAGTTTAGTCTTATATGGTTAAATAAAACTAGTAGAGTTTTTGGGTGGTGTTCTGTTGGTTATATATTTATTTTCTTTTTATAATATTTAGTTTTAATAAAACTATATAATCCAAAAAATTTTAATATCTATTTGTTTATGTATATTTTAAGAATTACTATATCATTATATAATATTTTGTCACGATACATATAATGTTTTTCCAAAAGCTAAGTGAGTGCGAAAAAAAACAATTCTACCAAAATCACACAATAAACATAATATTTGCGATTACCTAAGCAAAATATTAAAGAAAATAATTAAAACAATATGTTTATGATTTTTAAGAAAAGAAGGCATTATAAAAGTTTGAAATTTTGTGAGTCATAGATTTGGTTAAAATTGTTGTTCGTTAGTTTGATATCTTCGTGGCCCTCTGAAGCCAAACAACCTTCTTAGCTTTTTAATGTGGTTTGAGATCTTTCAAATTTTTCTATTTTTTACTTTTATGTTTAAGGACATCGGGTAAGTAACTTCTGTCATTAAGAGTATTTAGATGAAGGTTACTAATATGGTATGTATTCTACTTATTACATTGCCGTTCTCGAATGATCTTTCTTCCAACTCCTTTATGCGCATGATACCCAACTAAAATGAAGACCATAAAGCATAACTTAGCTCACAGTAACTCTATCACATGAATCATCCAAACTTTGATCATTTGTCGATGCACCTTCTTGACTAATCCCCCCAAACCCTTCCTGACACATTCAATGCCTAAGAAAAAGGAGGAAGAAACTTTTATAACATGATTCGTTTAATATTATCTCTGATTCAAAAATCCAAAATCTTCGACACATTTACAAGTTTTAAAAGAACTTTTTTGATGAAAACAAACCTTGACTTCTCAGTTATTCTCTTACGAACTTCGAGTCGTTTAGTTGTGAGCCGCCTTAGCTTCTTATAGTTGTAGATGTGGATACCTAAAAAGCCTGCAAAGCACCATTGTAAACTCCATGAATTTAAGATCTTTAATACCATCGAATTTTTGGTTTTTTGTTTTTGTTTTTCTCATTGATTAAAATAAAACACAAATTTAGAAACTACTTTTCAAATTTATATCGAAACTGATCAAATACAGAAACTATTTTACAGCGTTGAGATACTCCCTAAAAACGTTCTATGTGTGACTTCACTTTTGAAACTAAATCCTTTCTATTATGGTGAAGATTTTTAATGGCAGATTGTTGCAAGACGTTATGTATTTGAAGCTACTTATATTGTAAATATATAAACTGTGGTAAACTAAAAAGAATGAGAAGACAGCTTAAACCTGGCATTCAAAGTTGGTGGAATGGATCTTGAAAATTAGCCTCTCATTCCAAGTCGAGTGTTCTGCATATGTGCACGATATATAGTTAGGGAGGACTTTGACTTTTATTTAATTTGCAAAATTTGAAGAAAAAAACCTTAGATGACAAACCTTTTTCATTGGGAAAGAGTAAGGTAATGCCCATGAATTCACCATATGTTTCTGGAACTCAAAACCGAAGAAGGCGAGAGACGATTTCTTGTGATGAATGGCTGAGATGGAACTCGTTGAATATGACGTAGTCGGAGTTGGATGCAATGTATATGTGAAAAGTGCACTGCTAAAGCAAAGCGTCTTGTGATTTGGGAGGTAAAAGCGGGATAGAGATATATAGGAGGCGTTTGTTTTACATTCGACGGATGTGATAAAATATTAGGTGGGACACGTGGCATTTTAAGAGAATTAGGTTTTTCATCCACGCTACGCGTGGGGAAATTTTAATATAATTTTATAAAAAATATACATTCAATAATATTTGTTAAAATTTTATTTTATATTCATATAGTAACAATATATATATATATATATATATATAATAACTAAATTTACATATTATTAATGAATAAGCAATTTAATATAAAAAAATATAACAATTTAGGTGACAAATATGTTAAATAAAAATAATATATAAATTGATTATTCATTGATAATATGTAAATTTGGTTATTGATAATTTAATAAAAATATAATTTGTCTTTTAGTATATTTAACAACATTATTTTTTAAATTTATAATTTTGTTTATTATTTATATGTATATTATTTTTTGTTTTTCTTTTGAAAATTTTCTGATGATTATTAGTAGATCATATGATGCTTAAACTAAATGCAATGATGTATAAACAAAATACAAACTTTCTAAAACATAATCCAATAACTTCTTTTATATTAGATCATATTTTTTTCTCTTAAGCTATAAATTAACTCTCGTTATTTTTATTTTCCTTAGAAATCCAAGAAATCTCTTAACTAAAATTGTAACTTCAATTTTATTTTGTTAAGTGGCCTTAAAGTCTAATCTTGAAAATACAATTAACTTACTTGATTCAAGTCATTAGAATTATCGTCATATATGTCTTATAACTTTTTATATAAAGTTAAAAAGCTAATAATATTTTGGTAATATATCAAAGATTATTATAGATTATAATTAGATAATAAAAAATAAAGAATAACTAAATACTTTGAGTTCATTGTTATATTTAAATCCAATATTAAATGAAAGAAACGATAACTAAATCAGTTTGAAAAGCAAACGAAGTGAAACTAAAATTTTAAATTAGAACGATTCCTAATCTAATATTAAGTTGATTTTTGTTTAATATAAATTTATAGATAATTTCCTTATCTTATAATTTTTTATATTAATAATACAATTATAAAATTAGAAATTTTCTTGAACTTTAATATTGATGAGGAATAATACTATTGGTTGTTATAAATTATAAATCTAGGTGGACACTAAAAATACTTTATAATTTTCTATTTGTTTTTGATATTCTTATATGTAGTTTTTTATTAATTTTTTTTGTCACCATTGTAGATTATATAGAGTTAATTATCAAAATGAGATAATTATTTTAAATTAAAAAGTTTCCTAATCTAATATTAAGTTGATTTTTTATTCAGTAAAAATTATAGTTAATTTCCTTGACTTATATTTCAAATTAGAAAGTTTCTTAATCTTAGATTAAGTTAATTTGTTATTTGATATAAATTTATAGATAATTTCCTTATCTTATGAATCTTTCTATTAACAATACAATTATAAAATTTAGAAATTTTCTTTAATTCAAATGCTGATGTGGAATGATACGATTGGTTATTTTAAAATTAAAATCCTATGTGGACACCCTTAGAGCACTATGGCTTCAATTTTTATATATTAATAGATGTGGATGAAATGATGTGGCTCATTTTGGGGAGATAAGCTTTTGCCATTATATAATAGATAACTCTTTGTCGACACACGTAAAAACAAAAACAAACTAATAAAAAAACTGTTAAATTATATGCATACAGATGCATATACCCCATTTGATGTTATAGCCCATTATACAAATTAGTTTTGTGTTGTGGGCTGGCAATTCCAGCCCGTTAATATGTGGGAAATCTGAGTTATTTGATGTTGAGTACAGACTGATAGTGCTGAAATCTTAGTAAACGTATATTCTCAGTTCAAGTGAACAATCAAACAATAGTTTATGAATCTATACATTACTTGTTTAGACTGAGACTTTCCCCGAATCTGTCCTCGTTCACCAACCTAGAGAGAAGAATAGGAAAATGGAATTTTCGCATCACACAACTTTCTTTTCTTCCGTTTGCAATTCTTTTCCATATTTTATTAGACGATGCATCGAAAGTATTCGTGTCACTGGATAAAATCTGTTTATAACCAACAACAACAAAAATCTAATTTTATTTTGTAACTGTTGCGTGGTATATAAACTTTTTGACAAAGCACTGGAGCAAACACGTTTCCACCAAAAAAACTAGAGAGAAATGTGGACGTAATAAAACATATGTCCATTACAAAGGACGTAAGTATGTGGATTATAGGGATACTATAACAATCATCTTGTCCAGACACATTGGCGTAATTCATATTGTATTCATTTGCTCTGGTCCTGTCTTTTTCGTCATTTTCTTTCTTTACAATTTTGACAATGGTTACTCGCGTCTTTTAGTAGCCGCATATTCTTTTTGTTTCTCTCTCTGTTTGACTTTGCTTGTATCCATTGGAGCACGCGCACGCACGCACACAGCACGCGCAGAGAAATAGATGATA
The DNA here is from genome assembly GCA_900406415.1 of Isatis lusitanica. Classification (NCBI taxonomy): domain Eukaryota; kingdom Viridiplantae; phylum Streptophyta; class Magnoliopsida; order Brassicales; family Brassicaceae; genus Isatis; species Isatis lusitanica. The sequence goes on from OVBB01000056.1 coordinate 61,861, forward strand.
GACGTTGTATTGAAAGTGACTTGGCTACGTTAACTTTTAAGCTTACATATTGGCCACCGTTATCTGCCTGTAGTAAATGTATTGCATTGAAGCTACTATGCTCGATTCTTGACTTAAAGCGGCAAAAGAATGCTAGTGCTAGTAAGACTTAAACAAGTAGATATGTGGAGTAATGAATTTGTTTGTAGTAGTTATCTATCAGACCGAAATAGTTATCTCACATCAAAAAAAGATTGTTCAATTTATCCATGTTATACTTAAAGAAACACCTAAAAATTGATTCAATATTCTGTAAACTATCCTTGTACTTATAAGAATAACAATAGATTTTGAATAAAAATGTCAAAATCCATAGACCAACAACAATGTAATCTCAAAATTAACAACATTAAAATTTTACTTAGAATATCAAAACCCATAAATCAATAACAAAATAATCTGAAAATTAACTTCCATTTTTGACTAAACCAAAAGCTATTTGGTTTATACTTTATAATACTAGTTTTGATAGGATTGCAGTTTTTTAGGTTTACATCTCAGCATTTTAAATTATGTACAAATACATGTCATTATTGTAATTAAAGGCATAATATTCAATACACATTTACGTATTTATATGTAAAATAAAGAGTTATCCCTTTTTTAAAGATTAATACTTCACTAACTCATCCTAAATAAACTATTATAAACTACACTATTGTATATTATTCTATTTTAGTAAATCCACTGTCATCAAAATTTGATTATTTTTGAGTCTAACCGAATCAAAATTTGACTAATGGCCTTCTCATTTTTTATTCAGTCTTTCGATTATTCGTCTATTTAATTATCTCACAAAATTCTGGAAAAAAAAAAACTCGAATCAAATGACACATATGCTATTACATATTCCAGTTTGTAAACTTTAATGAGGTTTATTATGATAAGCGTGTTTGGATTACTATAATTAGAGTTTTTATTATGTAAAATCAAACAAGAAAGATGAAAACATATAGAATTAAATAAACATATAAAATTTTCTAGAACTTTGAGATATTTTCAAAATGTTTATGCAAGATTATAAGATTAAAAAACATCAACGAGGTTAAAAATGGTTGCTGAAGATGATGATGTTTGGACTAAAATTTAGGTTTAACTATTTATGTTTATAATGTGTTCAAATGATTTAATTTCCATTTTTATTGTCTTAATGTTTAGATTTCTGTTGTTATATATTTTTATGGTTTTTATATCTTACGTAATTCTATCTAGATTTACTAATTTCCATATTCAATATTTCTTATTTGAGATTTAAATCTCTATCGTTATACATTCTTTATAGTTGTAATATTTTCCGTTTTGGGATTTGAATTTGTTTTTTTAATATTTTTTATCGTTTAGGGTTTATATTTTTCATTATTATGTTATTCAATATAGGTTCCTTATTTTTTCATACTAGCAATTTTACATATAAAGTTTAGATTCTTATCTTTACATGTCCTTTGTGTTTCCAATGTTTTAGTATTATTCAACTTGAGTTAGGTATCTCTCATATTTACTATGTTTCATTTATGGTTTAAATTTGTATTAGCATATATCTTTTATTATTGCAATGCTTTACGTTAATCAGTATGTGTTTAATATATCCCTATTCTCCATTTCACATATATGATTTAGTTTTTTGTTGTTGTATGTTTTATGGGTATGAATAAATTAGTAATGGTATTCATACATGACAGCCATTTCTACTGAATAGTCGATCGAATATACCGTCTTGTGCACCTCTTGGTTTATGCATCAATATGGTTCCGATTGTTTAAGGCTGTGAAGACTATTGTTTTAGAATTTGATTTGAATGTCAAAACTTTGGTGGTTAAATAAAATTTGTAGCTTTAGAAATATTAAAATCTATTAATTCTTCACTTTGAGAAAAAAAAGTCACGTAAAGAAGAATTGCAGTTATTTTGAATGTGAGAGTTTTTAAGAAAACTCTAAGAACTTAAGAGCTTTAAAAACTTGACTGACATAAAATTGGCTTTGAAGATTTTAAAACTTAACTAAAGCATCAACAGCTTTTAAACCAGATTGTCAATCAGTGCTATAAATACGCCGTTTATGCATGGAATAAACATCGACAATTACATTATCATCTTAAGAATTTATTACGATCATAAATTATTTTGGTTTCAATTACTTTGACATATTGTTATTGATGTTCTTGGATATTATGAATCAATATAAAAACTCGTTATTAGTTGTGTAATTCTCTATCCATTCTCGTAATTCCAGTTGAAATGCAAACGTGTTCATCATATTAGATTGATGCCACTGTAGGATAGAATATAGTATCATTTTACACACCTCTTGTTTACGCGTCGCTACGTAACATAAATGCCTTGCCTAGGCATCAAGTAGACATCATCAATAATCAAATATTCAATATCAGTGTTAACAAAATTTTGGTTTTACTTTGACCTATTGTTATTACGGTTCTTGAATATTATGGGTCAATATCTGCTCATTACTATCTAGGCAATTCATTATTAATTTTCGTACATCCACTTGAACTGTAAACGTATTTGTGGTATTAGATTATGCTATTGTTAATGCATATTAACTTGGTCAATTGAGTATAGGTATACCCGTATCTATATATCGAAAGAGAGTAACACAAACCATAATAAAAATATGACTGTTTCACATAACATCTCTGTCAACAAGACGACAACATTACTAATGTATGAATATTATGAGAGAATAATACAAACCACAACGAACATATAATAATTTAAAATAACAAATTTACTTAACACCTTTGTGGATGGACAATATTACTGATATAGATTGACTTGGTCAGTATAACTTATGCGCAAGCCGTCCTTTATAGCATTTGCCTATCATTTGCTCTTTAATGGAGTTTATTACATAGGTTACTTAATGCGACAATGTTGTATTGATACTTGTTAATTTTTCAGAGATAAGTATATCCATGTTTACACTGAAAGCGAGGCGGGTCTTTTATAAAATCTTGGCGGTATTTTTTATTTGGGTGATTTGCTGAAACATTTTGGATTGAAAAAAGCCCAAAAAATACAACTAAAGAAACACAAAAATAAAAATAAAAAAAAACAAAAACTAAATGACACGTCATCGATCCTCGTGAAAAACAGCGGAAAAAGTTGTTCAACGGTGAGATTTAAGGTAATACCATTTTCAACCCTATCGTAATCTCGCAACTCTCTGTCCTAGCCTCTCTCTCCAACCTAACTTTATCTATTTCTTCCCCTAAATCTGTATTTATATATTTACAAAGAAAACAAATAATCTACAGAGTGAGAGAAAAAAGAAAAGAAAAAAGAAAACCCTAAAAACTAAATCTCACCTTCCGCTGTTTTTTGTTTTTTTTGTTTTTTTTTTTTCACTGTTTGTTCTGAAAAGAAAATCCCATGGATCCATCTCTTTCCGATCCTCACCATCCTCCTCAGTTCACTCCTTTCGCTACTTTCCCCACCTCCAACAACCCCTTCGTCTCCGGTCACGACAATGCTCCGCATCACCCCTTATTCGGTAGAGCACCTGTTCACCAGAATCCGTTCAACCATGTCTTCCAACCGCAGACTCAGCCTCAGCCGCAGCCGCAGCCGCAAACGCCTCCTTCTCAGGCAGCTAATCCTCCGCAGGAGGGTACTATCCCAGCCCACCTTTGTTACTCGGAAGTAAGCTCTGATCTAAAGCCTTGTCCTTTTAACTCAATTCCTTTGTGCCTTTTTTGCAATAAATTACTAACCTTTTTTTACTATATGTGTAGATGATCTGCGGCGCGATCACGGCGTTGAACGAACCGGACGGTTCGAGCAAGGTGGCAATTGCGAGGTACATCGAGAGGGCGTACCCGGTTTTGCCTCCTGCTCACGGGGCTTTGCTGACTCACCATCTCAAGTGCTTGAAGAGCAATGGCGTTCTCACTATGGTCAAGAAGTCATACAAGGTCGCTGGCTCTTCTCCTCCCCAGAGCGTGGCTGCTGCTTCCGCTGCAGGTCTCTCGGCTCCCAGATCTGAGACTCCTCCGGCCAACACCGCCCCGCTTGATCCGGCGGCTGTCTCGGCTTCTGGGTCGGCATCTCAGCCACAGAAGCGAGGCCGTGGACGTCCTCCAAAGCCTAAGCCCGAGGCTCCACAGCCCCTCGTTGTGCAACCAATCGTATACCCATTCCCTGGACCCATCATTTCTCAACCCATCGCCATCTCCAGCTTACTGTCGGAGCCAAGGAGACGACCTGGTCGTCCAAGGAAGTACGTAGCTGTTCCGAGCGTTCCAGCTGCGGGTGTGGCTCAAGCTGCGGGTGTGGCTCAAGCTGCAGGTGTGGCTCAAGCTGCAGGTGTGGCTCAAGCTGCAGGTATGGCTGTCACCATGAAACGAAGGGGAAGGCCACCGGGTCGTAGAGCTGCTGGGCGACAGAGGAAGCCCAAATCCGTCTCGGCTACTGCCTCTGTGTTCCCTCTCGTCGCTACCGGGGCAAGACGTCGTGGAAGGCCAAGGAGAGCTGAATCTGGCGGAGTCCCCACCGTTGCTCCACCTGTTGGGGAAACTGTGGCGGCTGCGCCGGGGATAAAGCGTGGGCGAGGACGACCACCTAAGGTCGGTGGTGTGGTGAACAGGCTTATCACGAAGCCGAAGCGGGGACGAGGACGCCCCGTAGGTAGACCCAGAAAGGTAATATCTTTATCCCGTTTATCGCAATCTGTGTGTGATCTTTGATTGAGCAGTATCCTAGGTTAGTACTGTGCCTCCGCCGTCAATTTAGGAGTTGTAAAGGTTCATACTTTGTTGCAAATCATTTGTGAATTTTAATCATTGTCACTTTCCGCTTTTGGTGCATTGTCTGTTTTCGAGCGTGTAAGAGGGAATCTAAAACCTGACTTGTTTCCAGGGTTGGTTTTATTATATTCGTGTCTCTCGCTTTTGGCTTATCCTTATCTGGTTCCTGTCTGTTTCATTCTTATTTTTATTTTCTTTCGTTTGGATAATTAAGGCTTAATTAGTTGGTTGTGTTTCGCTTTAGCTGGTTATAAACTTATTTGTTTTTCAATTATTGTGAAAACGAAACTGCCTTTATGCTTACTCGGTCATAGTCTTGTTTCTTGTACCTTCTTTTAAGTGGAAACGTGTTTCAACTGGTATAACGTAAAGACTTAAAGACTTGTCTTTATTTAACCATTATTGTCTGTCTTGAATTTGCTCAACTTATATCTAACTTGTTTTTCTTTTATGAACCTAGAACACCACAATATGGCCCTTCTCGGGAGCTACTGGGACACCTGAACCTTCCTATGGAGAACTCAAGAGAAAGCTTGAGCTCGCTGTAAGTCTAGTCGATTATGATAAACACTCTTGTCCTTTATTGGGCTCGTTTTCTGATCATATTCCTGAATCTTATGTTTGGTTTTGGAATCCGGATGTTTCAGGGCGAGAAAGCAAAAGAAATCTTGGATGTGTTGAAAGCTGGTATCTCAAGCGGCGATGTTCAAGCAGTGGCGCAAGCCAGACAAGAGCTGGAAGGACTAATTCCGATGTTGACTGTGGAGCCACGACCAACGGAAGAAGTGCAGCCAGAGGAGGCAGCACCACAGACTGAAGCTGAAAGTGAAACACAAGGAGAGGAGCATGGACAAGGAAGTGGAGGAGGAGAACAAGCACAGACCCAGCCCCAGCCCCAGACCGAGACCCAGCCCCAGCCCCAGACCGAGACCGAGACCCAGCCCCAGCCCCAGACCGAGACCCAGCCCCAGACCGAGACCCAGACAGAAGCTGAGGCAATGCAAGAAGCTCTTTTCTGATTTTTGAAGAATAATGGTCCGACAAAAGCAGCCTAGACATAGCCTTTGTGTTTGTGGTTAGGAGTGTTCTTTTAATATTTAGGTGTTGGATCACATCTTAATTAAAAACTACAAGGATTTTTTATTTTAATAGTTTGCTAGAGAAGAAACAAAAAGACCCTTTTGATGGTGTTTTCGGTGTGGGTCTAGCTAACCAAACATTAAGAGGTTGTTGTAAATTAGGGATATCTCCAGTGTTGGATGTTTTCTCTTTTTATCAATCTAGTTTCTTCCTTCTCCAATATTTCTTTCTGTTCTACTTCCGTTTTGTTTATATCTTAGTTCTGGGAGGTCGAATCTTAATTTCATATTATTGTCTTTACTACTATCTTCATATCTATTCCATGTCGACAGTTGGTTTTAATCAACTAGTCGGCTACATTTGAACTTTAGTCCTTCAGTATATACATACTTGCATAGTGAACTCATCAACCACTGAAAAACACTTTGACCTAGTTTAGCTACAATTGTTTCAGGCTTTTACCACACTCCTTTTGACCTCGTTAAATTAACATATTTGCTTTCTAAAAGAAACATTCAAAACTGTACACATTAACGTCATCTATTCTGGGTGCTTATTGTTGCATCGATCTTGAGATATGTTACGGTTTCCAAAATCAAGTTGGAAAAAGTCCATCGTAATAACTATTTTGAACTACTAACCTAGATGGCATAGAAATGAAAATGAGTAAATAGAGACAAAATTGTGAAACATGTAAACCTTTTTCGAAAAATATATGAATGGAAACATTTTGAAATCGTATAGTATATAATAAAATATTTAATGAATCACTAAGCATATAATTCAAATTAAAAATCTAATCTAATATAAATATTATATAGTCTAACCATAATTGATTTTGAGATTTGTTAGGTTAAAAACGGGTTCATTATTTGTTGGCGTTTAATTCTTTATATAAAAAATCAGTGGAAAAGTAAACTATAGAAACTAATATAGAAAAAAATTATGTCTGATGAAATGGAAATATACGTCAAAATAAGAAATATACAATTTTATCGGATGTGCCCAAAAGGATTCTCTTTTCATAGCCCTTGGCTAATCGGTTTCTTAATGAAATTTACAATTGATGCTAAAAAAAAAAATATACAATTAACGACCACAAAGATTAAGAAATGAAAACTTTTAACCGACAAAACCTAGAACGATAAAATAAATTAGGTTTTCAATTTTGTTATAATTAATATTAATTACTATTTATTTTATTTCTTATAATATTATGTTTGACTAAGATAAAAATGGAAAACATAATTTAGAGTTAATGCCTTTTCTTATATATTTCCTTTACTAGAAATTTATAATATTCTATTCAACTAAAATAAATATGAAAAAGTTGACTTCGATTTATTAATTTTTAAAAAATTCCAATAAAGTTATGTTTGACTAAAAAATAAAATAAATGTGACTTGGTCTTTTTTTTTTCCAGCTATTTCCTTTTTCTAATATAATATTTTATTGTAAAAATAAGAAGAAAACAAGGCATGCTACTTGAACTTGGAACAAATGCAACTATCCACGTACTTTAAAGTTTAAACTAAATGAACTAACTCTATTGAAATTTGGTCCTTCAAAAGTATTTAAAAATACCAGTCCACAAACACATGTTTAATTGATTTATACTCGGAGCTTACTCTAAATTTAATTGAATAAAAAAATCATAGCACTCAAAATTGAAGATTTAAAATAGTTTTTTTTTTTTGCATCTAATAAACTTATCAATACTTGCTAGTTTATAGAACGAAATTTATGTTGAATAATTACCGATAAAATAGAAAAACAAAAGAAATGTCGAAATAAAAAGCCCATACAAAATATTTGAGGCCTAAAAAGAAGTAGTCAACGGCCCATCTGACCAGCCAGGAAGAGAGTAATGGTCGTCTTTTTTCTCACTCTCTCTCTCTCTCTCTTCCCTCTGAAACATTTTGATATTTCTCGAGAAGATCGAATTTTTTTTTCGGTTAGGGTTCGTGGCGGAATCATCGATCCATCATCTTACTCAGCTCGGTAACTCGTAGATCTGCAGGGGTTTTAAAGAGCCATGGAGAGTGGGAAAAGAGACAGAGAAGACATGGAAGTGCAAACAGCACCGAGGAAGCCCCGCGTACTACTTGCTGCAAGTGGAAGCGTCGCCGCTATCAAATTCGGCAATCTCTGCCATTGTTTCACCGAATGGGCAGAAGTGAGAGCCGTCGTCTCGAAGTCGTCTCTGCATTTCCTCGACAGGCTCTCTCTCCCACAGGAAGTGACTCTGTATACTGATGAAGATGAGTGGTCGAGCTGGAAGAAGATCGGCGACCCCGTGCTTCACATCGAGCTCAGACGTTGGGCTGATGTTTTGGTCATTGCTCCTCTGTCTGCTAACACATTAGGCAAGGTAAAACATGTGAATCCCCTTTGCGAATTAACCATTTCACTTTCCTTTGTGAATTCTCTTCAGTCACTTCCTCTTCTGTATAGATTGCTGGTGGCCTCTGTGATAATCTTCTGACTTGCATCATACGCGCTTGGGATTACGGCAAACCGCTTTTCGTTGCACCGGCGATGAATACTTTGATGTGGAACAATCCTTTCACAGAAAGGCATCTTCTGTCGCTTGATGAGCTTGGTATCACACTCATTCCTCCGATCAAGAAGAGGCTCGCCTGTGGCGACTACGGTAATGGCGCAATGGCTGAGCCTTCTCTTATCTATTCCACTGTCAGACTCTTCTGGGAGTCGCAGGCTCATCAGCAAACTGCTGGAACAAGTTAAAACCATTGTTGGTTTCCATTTTGCATTTGGTTGCTTCTGTTTTCACTATCATAGATTATAGATTATCCACTCTGTAATGCTTGTCTCTGTACATCTTAAAAGCACCTGTCTGTATGGATGTCTCTCAAGGACCATTTTCACTGGCTCCACTCATGTTTCTGTAGAAATGTTTAAGTTTTGTTCTTCGCCTTTTGTTTTTCCATTCAAATTCTTCCGAGTATTCAACTCTCTGATCACTCTGAACTTTTGATTTTGCCGGCAAAGAACTCCCAGAGAAAACAAACTTTATAGTCTCACTCACAGCGTTGGTATATAAGTTGAACCAATTCTCAGATCACCAGGCAGCTTTACTTTCTACCAGTAATGTTGAAATCAAAAGGCAAGATGCCAAAAATATGAAGTTTATTTGCTTTTGAAACACTTGTTCCTGAGGTTGCGGAGTTTGAAGATTACTCTCCTTCCACAGCTAAATCCCTGGACTCATGTAGTTTATCTAATATCCGCCATGTCACAGCATCAGGAGCCTGACCGTTCTTCCTCATCTCCTCTATAATCTGGTACGCTTCTCTCCTCAACCCACCTCTACTACATTCATCAATCACAATGTTATAGCACACGACATTAGGAACCGCTCCAGAATCCGCCAGTTCGTATAGGAAATGACAAGCATCACTTAGATTACCAAACCGGCAAAGCCCTTTCAGAAATGCTGAATACACAAACGCATCATGTCTGCCTGATGGCCATATCACGTCGTCCCAAAACCTCTTCGCAGTATCCACCTGACCAGTCACACATAACCCGTCAATGATAATAGCATAGGTAGTGTTATCTGCACTCACACCGGCCTTCGCCATCTGCTCAAACACACGCATAGCTTCATCTCCCTTATGGAGTTTGAACAACCCACGCATAACAGCGTTGTATGTAACAACACCTGGCTTTAACCCGTTCTCTGGCATAACCCGATTAAACACGTCAAGAGCTTCATCTACTCTTCCTTGAGTGAGCAAGCCACACATAACAGTAGTTAAAGTCACAGCATCAGGCGCACAGAACTTCCCAGTCGTCATATCGCCAAGAACTTTCATGGCATCATCCACCCTACCCATCTTGCAAAATCCATCAATAACTGTGTTAAGTGTATACTCGTCAGGCCTACAGTCTCCCTGAAGCATACTAACCAGCACATTCAGGGTTTCAGTCGGGTTATCTACTACGCAGAGAGCTCGTAAGTAGATATTATAGATTCTAGTTTTATATGTTCCTTCTTTTCTCAACATCACCTCTAGAACATTCCTTGCTTTACCCGTGTCATCTTCCTTGCACAAACTCTCCACTAAGAGCTTATAAGTATACTCAGACGGAAAAAACCCAAACTCAGATCCCTCTTCTAGCAACTGATAAGCTCTCATACACCCACCATCTTTGCACAAACCATGAATGATAGCATTGTATGATGTATTTCTCGGTTTTAACCCTTTACTCTTCATTATATAAACAATCCTCGCAGCTCCATGGTTTCTCTTGTATCTACACAAGGAATCCATCATATGCCCGAAAGCAAATTCCACATTCACGGACTCACATTGTGGCATACTCTCTGCAATCTCGAAAATTTCATTGAAATACCCTTCCCTGCACAAAGAATCAACGAGATTCGCAAACGCTGCTGATTTTATTGATGTATCAGTCTCATCCATCATGCGTTCCCAGAGTTCCTCCGTCAGCTTCCGTCCTGTTTCAACGTCTCTCTTCCTCAAAAACCCACCAATAAGAACACTCAGTGTGAGAGAGTTAGGCCTTACGCCACACGCACGCATTTCGTCGAGCACTTTATGTGCAATTTGGAGCTCTCGAATCTGGCAGTAACCACCGATTAGAGTGGTGTAAGTGACAACGTTCGGGAGATGTCCTCTGTTCCTCATATCGAAGACAAGCTTATGCGCATCGATCACCCTATAGATCAAACACAACTGATTGATCAAACGGTTGTAGTTCGTCAACGACGGCACGAACTCTCTCTTGACACCGATCAAACGGTGTATAACCCCCAACGTACTCACCGGAGATCCCGAATCTAGCAACCTCGCGATGATAACGTTGCAGGTTCTCTCGTCTGGAATAAAACCTGAAGCGACGAAGAGGAGACACCGACGGTGAGCTTCGTCGAACCGTCCGGCGTCACAGAGAGCGTGGATCACACTGCTCAGGTTAAGCGAGTCGGGACGATATCCACGGAGGCAGAGGCCGTCGATAATCCGGAGAGCCTCGTCAGGATTCCTCCACACGGCGCAGATGTTGTGTATCCGTCTTCTCCAGTAAGCTCTATCGGTTACACTGCGTCGACGATCTTCTGCTTCTATTGCATCGTCTTCCTTTTCGTAGTGTATTCGAGGTTCAACAACGAGATCAACAGTTTTCTGCAGCTGGAATACTGAGGCAGATGAGAAGGAGAAGAAGAAGGTATTAGAGAAGCCATTTTCTCTGGCTCGCAGGCGGGAGATGAAGAGCATAGCTTTGACAAATGAGCATAGCTCTGTTTTAGCTTCTCAAACCAGCTTTTTATATAAAAAAAGTAATACAGGTGGCTAATCCGATTTTAATGGGCCTACAACTGTTGTTTAGATAAGCCCAGCCCAATTAATGCAGAGGGTATGCTTTTCTTAGTGAGTACTGGAAAAAATTCTGGAAAGTAACAAGAATTAAAATACTGATTCATATAAGATTCTTTTTGTCAATTTGTAACAGTATTCATCTTTATCCTATTACAACCGTATAAGAAAAATCGAATTTAATTACATATAGTACAAAAAATTCCACCACAACAACAATTTATGTTCGTAATATATCCATAGACGGAATCACCACAAAAGATTTTATGGTCTATAACGTATTAGAACATTTTACAAGCTTACGTCTTTAATATGCAAAAAATGGTACTCTTGTTAAAAGTATAACTGTTTGGTTGAAAAAGAAAATAAAATATAGTGTTGTGATGTAAACAAAAAACTTAGCTAATAAATTGTTTTTGCTTTTATCCCAAAAGTAAATCATGCACAAACTTTAATACTATCAACGAGTGAAAGCGCGTGCATTAGGTTTGTGGTCCAAATTAATTAAGGTGGTAATTCCGCTCGTTGGATTTTTTTATCCATCGGTCTCCAGATTATATATTTTTGTCTTTTGACATCAATAATTTTTCCATAAACGAGAAAGAAGAGATACAATAATGGAGTAGTATTAAGATTTCTCAGGGACCTTTATGCATAGGTGCTTTAAAAGATACAAACTATGCTGAAAACTATATTTGAAAATATATTTGTTGTTAAAAGGAAATGTTAGAAACAAAATAACAAGAAATGATTATACGTGCGTGTGAATTCACGTATATATCATAATTGATAACTAGCTTGCTTCGGAACAATTATAGTATAGAAGTTTGAAGAAAGCCTTGTTTAACAAATTTGATCAAGTGAATGATCATTAAAGTAATATACACAAATTAATTTGCTTGAAGAACTATGTCGGTGGCCTTCAGTAAAATCCACAGTCGACCGGCGCATGCTTCATCAATTTCTAGAAAAAAATCATTATTATAAAGTTCTTGTAAAATGCTATTTTTTTCACCCAACAAATTTACATACGGATATGCCGTTTGATGAAGCTAATTATAAGTTTCATCAAACGATCGAGGCACGTTGTAACATATATATTGTTCCATCAAACGAGGATCATTAAAACACTAGAAAAGAGATGAATGATATTATAATTCAGAACATCTTTTGCGAACTAAAGGATGAACATGATAGTATAATGGAAATATCCAAGAAAGGAGAAAAAGCAAATGGATATTAGGGCTTGGGAAAAGACAGAAAAGGGGGATTTAAGATCCCAAAGAGAGGAAGGGAGGAAAAGGGTTTTATGGAAAAGTGGGTTTGAGAGAGACAAAGGAGATGAGGTGAAGATTGTAAAGGAGACAAAGCTATGGGGCAGTTTGAGCACAAGAATAATAGTGAAAGCCACCACACACACATATACATACATACATACGTTTTTATCTCTTATACTTTGGTAGAAAGAAACACACACAAAAATTGAAGTTATAGTAGTAGTAAAAATATATAAATAAAAAAGGGGAAAAAAAGAATGAAAGAAAAGGAGTGATGGGGAGAGATGGGAGAATGTCACGTCGTTTTAAGGACCTTCGCATCTCCCCATATCATTCATATGCCCCAGAATTCCACGCTCTCTTTTCTTTCTCCTTCTCTCTCCTCTTACTAGTCAACCTCATCTTCCTCCTTTTTTAAATTTTGCTCTCATAATAATAATACTACTACTACGTTCTACTAGCTACTCATGGAGCATATATATTCATATACTAAAACTAAGAATGTATCGTTTAATGAAATCTAATAACGGTCTATCAGAACTCACTTCCCGGTCGTTGCGTGTAATTCTTACGTACGTTGTGGTCATGATGATCTTTCTTTTTGGTGTGGCTTTGATTTTATCGGACGTTCCCTAAGAGACAATATGTATAATTAAAGCATTTGATAAATCACTAATTAGTACCAGTGTTCTCCTTGGAATCTGTTGTCTGTACGTCTGTTTTGGGCTTGTAGTGCTTAACTGTCTTCGTCAGTAAATTAACTACAATTTTAGATCCTCTATTTTACAAAGAATGTTGTTTACTGTGTGAGATTTATATTTATTTTATCAATAATGTTATTTTGTAATTTTAATATTGAATTTTAAATAAAAATCTAATTTTAAGCTTATTTTTAGTGTATTAATTAGAAATATAAAAATATTTAATGTACGAAAAAATTGTAAAATAAAGTTTCAACATATTTTTTTAATATATGTGAAAACACACACAAAGGACATTTTTGTGAATTATATGGAGTATATTTCATGGTTTTAGAAGAATTGTTTTATTTATAAAAAGTTGTTTTAAAATAATTTTTAAGTTTTTAATTTTATTAGTTATTAATAGCAAACTGTAAATTTCTTACAAAAGTAATTTAATTTATTATATTACTACTAGTTTAAAGTTATTAAAACTGTTACTTAAGGAAAATAATGTGTTTATAATAAAAGTTCACTAATTTNTAATGTTATTTTGTAATTTTAATATTGAATTTTAAATAAAAATCTAATTTTAAGCTTACTTTTAGTGTACTAATTAGAAATATAAAAATATTTAATGTATGAACAAATGGTAAAATAAAGTTTCAACATAATTTTTTAATATATGTGAAAACACACACAAAGGACATTTTTATGAATTATATGGAGTATATTTCATGGTTTTAGAAGAAGTGTTTTATTTATAAAAAGTTGTTTTAAAATAATTTTTTAAGTTTTTAATTTTATTAGTTATTAATAGCAAACTGTAAATTGCTTACAAAATTAATTTAATTTATTATATTACTACTAGTTTAAAGTTATGAAAACTGTTACTTACGGAAAATAATGTGTTTATAATAAAAGTTCACTAATTTTTGTTTCAATACGTATGAAAGCTGAAGAATATGATCACTTTGCAACAAATGAATTAGTATTTTTGTACAACATTCTTTTAATAATTAGTACCATGTACATAAGAGCACTCATGGTCATGGACTATATATTAACTTCATATATAGGCTAGTGAATAAATTGGAGTAGAGAAGCTTTTTTCATGTAAGTATAGATACATTCGGGTCTAATGTCTATGAAGAATATATAGGTTACGTTAATTAAATATGGTATATCTTTTGCTCATCAAATAAGCAAGCCACAACGAATTGATGTTTCTATTTACATAATAGGATATATAGTACACTCTGCTTGGAAAAGGTTTATATATTAATTATAAAAGATCTGTTTAAAAATAACTCTATTATGTTATACTTCTTTTTAAGTAAAAAGTGTTCTCGTTATAAAGTTTGTTGGAGAAATTTATAAAATAAATGGANTTTACTCATCAGATAAGCAAGCCACAACGAATTGATGTTTCTATTTACATAATAGGATATATAGTACACTCTGCTTGGAAAAGGTTTATATTAATTATAAAAGATCTGTTTAAAAATAACTCTATTATGTTATACTTCTTTTTAAGTAAAAAAGTGTTCTCGTTATAAAGTTTGTTGGAGAAATTTATAAAATAAATGGAACAAACAAAGTACATAAATTTCTAAGTCCATATGTAGAATGTTAATTTGTGAAAATAATATAAAAAGAAACGCGTTAGATTGTCTCTCTCTCGGTACTATATACATACACATATGTGTGCTTACAAAACCCCAGTTGCGTGCTCTCCCATTCCCATTCACATACAAAGACGATATCTCAACTTTATCACTCTCTTTCAGAACCATAAACCAAAAACAGCCAATAACACTTTCATAAAGTCTACTATTTACTTGCTCTCTCTCTCTCCACCCTCGACTATATACATTAAAATAGTTCAAAATGTGGATGATGGGTTACAACGAAGGAGCTGCTGATTCCTTCAACGGAGGAAGAAAGCTTCGTCCTCTCATCCCACGCCTCTCTTNAGTGCTTACAAAACCCCAGTTGCGTGCTCTCCCATTCCCATTCACATACAAAGACGATACCTCAACTTTATCACTCTCTTTCAAAACCATAAACCAAAAACAGCCAATAACACTTTCATAAAGTCTACTATTTACTTGCTATCTCTCTCTCCACCCTCGACTATATACATTAAAATAGTTCAAAATGTGGATGATGGGTTACAACGAAGGAGCTGCGGATTCCTTCAACGGAGGAAGAAAGCTTCGTCCTCTCATCCCACGCCTCTCTTCTTGCCCCACTACCGCCGCAAACACCAACTCCGACCACCGCTTTAATATGGGTATCTCTCTCTCTCCCCATCAATGCTCATTTTCTTTTTTTCTTTTTTTTTGGTTAATAAAATGTTCCGTATCTAGAGAAAGGGCAATGCTCATTTTTTCTTGCTTGTTATGATTTGTAAAGCAGTGGTGACGACGATGACGGCGGAGCAGAACAAGAGAGAGCTGATGATGCTAAACTCAGAGCCTCAACATCCACCGGTAATGGTGAGCTCACGGTGGAATCCGACACCGGATCAGTTGAGGGCTCTTGAAGAGCTTTACCAGCAAGGAACTAGAACTCCTTCGGCCGACCATATCCAACAAATCACCGCACAGCTACGACGGTACGGGAAGATAGAAGGCAAAAACGTATTCTATTGGTTCCAAAACCACAAAGCCCGCGAACGCCAGAAACGGCGACGACAGATGGAAAATGCCCACGACGAGTCTGTCTTTACGACAGCGAGCCTTGCCTCAAACCACGGATTCGACAAGAAAGATCCACCTGGTGAGAGATCATAAATTTAGAAACAGAGGTGCACTTACATTTCAATTTCTTAAAATATTGACATAGTTTTTATTTGAATTTTATAGGGCACAAGGTTGAACAGACCAAGAACTGGATATGTTCGGTCGGATGCGACACACAAACAGAGGTATATATGTGTGTGTGTTATATATATTTCTATTCATTATATCTTCTATAAGTTTATGTTCCTCATGTTANTGGTATAATTGGCATATGATTACAAAGAGAATTTCTTAAAAATAAGTGCATTCTTTTTTTGGAAGTTTGGGCAATTTTGAAAATAAAAACGAAGGCAAAGAAAGGATGTTAGAGAAGATGAGGCAGCAGAAATACTTAGCTTATTGGGAAATGCGAAAATAAGTATTTTAGTTAGCAGAGAATTATAATATATTATTTATCAGTACTGTTTTGATTTTTGAATATATTTTTTTTTTAATAATGGACTGATCCAAAAGGCTGCAGAGACTTTCCTTTCTGTCGGGACA